>PVIA01007641.1:0-80929 GCA_004024845.1 Tonatia bakeri | reverse complement strand
GTGGGTGTAGGTATGCGGTTGTCTTGCTACTTTTTTTCTTCTAATGCAAAGCTGATATGTTTTAAGCACATCTATTTAAAACGAAGCACACAACAACAATAAAAATCTTCAAGGAGGCTACTGGTGATTCTGTAGAAAACTGTGTGTGTGTGTGCATGTGTGTGTGTGTGTGTGAGAGAGAGAGAGAGAGAGAGAGAGAGAGATCCAGACAGATTTCATTAAATAGAAAAAATGCAATGCATATCTGTTTGGTAGTATATTGATGTTTACAAAAAATCCTTATCAAAATGTAATGACCCTAAAGGTAGATATTGATTTTCCTTTCTTCTCAGACTTACTTCATTTGTGATATTGACTTTGTCACAAATGAATGTTTGCTTAAAGTACAGTGTTACAGGTTACAGAGCAATACTCCACAAGTATTGCTGTGAAAGGCTCGCAGCCCTTTGTACTCCACAAGGAACAGAGGTGCATTGCTAGCAATGATATGTGAAGCCAAAGTCAACCCCCCTTTTTTATTTCTTTTAAACAATATTTAGATTGGAATTTGACTTATTTTCATTTATTTTAAGTATGTGTGCTAGAGCTTTTAAGTGTCTTGTCAGTGTGAATTTGGATTTGGCACAGGTATAGGTTAATGTATTAGTTTCCTAGGGCTGTGTAACAAATACCACAAATTGTGTAGCTTAACCAACAAAAATTTAATATCTCATCTTACTGGGGGCTAGCAGTTCAAGATCAAGGTGTAAGCAGAACCATGTTGCTTCTGAAGGCTCTAGGGGAGGATGTATTTGAGCCTCTCTCCTAACTCTTAACTTCTGATAGTTTTTGTCTGTGGCAACATAAAAGATTATTGGGTGTTCTTTCAGTGCTCAGCGTTTCTACAGGACTCTCTGGGGATTATATGGTGGGAGTAGAGGTTGAGAATCTTTGATTGGCTTTCTCTTGAGTGGGTTATTTTATAGCTCTGTAGGGGTAGAAATAATTTGTAGAAAACTGATAGTAATGAAGTGATTCTGGTCATAGTAATGCAAATGAATCTTCTTCAGTAGAGATACATTCATTTGCTCCTTATGGAAAGGATCACCCCAAAGACAATAATTTATTGCCTTGTAGGATACTAACGGGTTTGCACCTATCAGCAACTCCAATTCAGCATTCCTATTTCTCATACACTCAACTCTTTTAAACTAATCCCAACATTTGTTTTAGTCTGCTTGGGCTTCCATTACAAATACCATAAACTTGTGACTTAAACAACAAGCATTCATTTCTCATGCTTCTAGAAAGCTGGAATTCTAAGATCAGGGTGATAGTATGGTTCAGTTTTTGGTTATGGCCCTCAACCTGATTTTCACATTCAGGGTTCTCACATTCACACGGCCTTCCATGGAGAGACAGAGACAGAGAGAGAGACAGAGATATTTCATATCTCTTTATTAATTCCATCATGGCAACTCCATCCTTAAGACTTCATCTAAGCCTACATACCTCCCAGAGGGCCCACCTGCAGATATTATTACATTTGGGATTAAGGTTTCAACATGTAAATTTGAGTGGGACACAAACATTCAGTCCATAGGAACATCATACTGGTTGCCTCATTAATGTATCACATGAAATATTTGACATTTTATGTTTGAATTAGAATCATACCTTTTAATTTTTTTTGAAAATTTGACATACAGCACTATCAGTGAAGTGAGCACTGATTAGTAGGCTATGGAACCATTTGTCAAAATATTAATCTCGAGGTCTTGAAATGCATCAGTCATGGACTGTTATTCTTTTTGAAAACCTATTACAGTCAACTATCTAAATGCTATAAATATTCTTTTTACTACCATTCATTGCTGCATTTTCCACTTAAGGTCCTATGTTCTTTTTTATAAACTAATTTGATAAAAAATTAAATAGATTTTCACACCAAATTTGCTTCAAGCCACCACAGTCAGGCATCTGTCCTTTCTCACCCTTGCATCACTGAAGGCACTTTGGCAAAGTCCCCTAAAGACTTTCCAATCACCAAATCTAACTAATTTATATTTTGTGTTATTATTACTAGCTACGTCTGAGATTTTCCATGCTGTTCAGCACAGATTTCTCCCTGAGAGAGTGTTTACCCTTGGCTTCCTTGGCTCTTCTCCATCCTGGTTTTTATTCTTTCTATGCCTTATTTCTGCTTCTCCTGTTTAGCTCCTGGTCCTCGGCTCACTTGGCTTTAGAGCCTGCCTATAAGGCTGATACAGCTAAGATGCGAAAACCACTTTGGAGATGTTTATTTTAATAGTGGCGCCTTTCTCTTTCTCTCTGATACCCATTTACAATGCCATGTTATTTGTCCTTCACCGCTTTGAGTCTTAGACCTGTAAAAGTGGCAGATGTGACAATGCAGGTAGTTCAGAGGTGACATTGCAGGTGGTACAGAGTCTTTGCCTGCAGAGACATTGCAGTGTCCATTCTTGCCTCTTGGGACTGTCCCTCCAGTCCACCACATGAAGAGGGATGGTATGAAGGATGTAAAGCAAGTGGAGGAAATAAACCAGTGCAAGGCCCCAGATCTCTGATTGGAGCCATTTTATAGCTTCCATTTCAGCCAGACTGTTAACTCAGTGTAGCTACATGAGTGAGTCCAGGTGAGCTAAGTAGAAGAACTGTCTAGCCAACCCACAGAAAGGTGAAAAATAGTAAATCATTGTTGTGTTAAGCCATTCAGTTTGAATTTGTTATGTGGCAGTAGATTATTGATACATAACTGTATTATAAAATCTCCAAATCTCTTTCTCCTCCATACACAGTTGCTTAAAGGATAATTCCCTAACGTTCTAGAGATATTTTAATGTCAACATCTTCAAAATTGAATTAACAATATTATAGCTTCTTCTACTCCATAATTCAACGACTACTTCCCGTGTGACTTCTCCCATGTTGGGGAGTGACACTTCTACACACTCAGTTATTAGAGCAAGCAGTAGAGAAGTTGTCCCTGTTGTCTTCTCTTCCCGTACTCTGTCTTGTCACCAGGTGGCCAAGATTAACTGGTCCCACCTCCCTCACATCTATCTCCCCGATCTCTGTTCTCTCCCCCATTTTCATTGCTTTAACTAGTTCATGCTTATATCTTCTTAGACTTTACACTGTTCTGATGGCCTCTCTTGTTATCTGTGGAACTGTATAATTTCTCTTTTGTATTACAGCAAGATTTTCTCAAATGCAAACTACCCATACCTATTATAATTTTGACAACTGGTTAAAACATCAATAATGACTCATCATTGCCCATGAAATTATTCAACCTTTTTTATCAATATGAAGAAAGTTCTCTCAGAACTATCCCCATCTCCCTCCCTGGTTTACTCCTTTTACTACGTACTGAGCTGTAGTCTTGCTGAGCTCCCTAATTTAGTGACACAGACTTTCTTGCTCTGTATCCACTCAAGTGCCCCAGTTTTCCTAGAGTAATTCCTTCTCTCCATTGCCTTAAAATATGCCTTTCTTCTTTTTTTATCTTCCCCATACCCAATATCTGTGGCTATTGTAGGATCAATAGCTATGTCTGTTTCTCATATTTATGTACACACCCAGATCCCTGTATCATAGTTAAGATTCCACAAGAAGCAGGGCTCCCTAAAGGCAATGATTCAAATGAAAGTGATTTGGTAGATAAACCTAAAATACTACTGTAGAGTAGTGAGACTACTCTTGTAAAGAATAACAAATAAATTATGAATATCAAGCTAAATACAACTGTGGGCAACTGCAGCTGAATCCTGTAAGAAAATTCTGAAAAAAAAAAAAAAAAGGTAGAACACAAGCCTCAAATCACATCACCCAAGGGGTGAGGGAACTATGGTACTTATACACTGATTTTAGTTATAAGATATGAGCTACTGTTAGATGGGATTCTGTGTGTGTGTGTGTGTGTGTGTGTGTGTGTGTGTGTAATTATTTCTCTGGCTTGTCCTGAGGCAGGGACAGAGTGATCTTCTGTGACTACCAACATGTCCCTAGGAAAAAGGGAATCAGGTGAAAGCCATACTTTAGAATGATGTGGTTCCAGGGATAACAAGAAATGCCATCTGTTATAAAGTCCTTTCCCACAGAAATATTGCCATATTTATCATTTTATTTCCAGTGCTTAACTCAGTCACTGCTTGGCAGTATGTTGGGATGACATACACAACTGTCAATGAATAAGTTATGTAAGTGAGAACCCATTGTATCCTAGTAGCTTTCAGTCAGCACATACTGAATATTTACTATATGCCAGGAACTGCCCTGTGTTCTTCATAGACATGGAACTACAGTGAAGAAAGAATAAACAATGTAAATTCCTTTTAATGTTGGAAATGTGAGAGACAAAAACACATCAGTGAACCAATCAACTTAATCAGTAATAATTTTCAAAGGTTAGAAATCAATTAACCTTTCATTGAGCACAACTATAAGCCTACGCATTTTCAATTATTTACAACTAAGAGTGCAGCAGAGCAGTTAAGAGAGTAACCTCAGTGCTGGACTGTCTAGATGCGGTTGTTAGTTTCACTACTTGACCTTGGACAAGTTATCTCCTATCTGTGTTGTGTGAAAGAAGCATACCATTTTTAAATCACAGGGCTCTGAGGGTCATATAAATTAACAAATTCCAAGAACATAGAACCATGCCTGGCCCACTGTAATTACTCAAGAAGTGTCTCTTAGAGGAGAATGAACTTATTTTCAAAGACTTCAGGCCTGTAGATCTGTGTATCAACTACAAGTAAGAAATGTGATTGAAATTTGTTTTATCTGTAAAATTCTGTGGTAAGTTTTAAATGTTACTTGTAATAAACTACCATTAATTTTAACATAGCACATACTATATTTATTTTATGAACTCAATTAGATACATACTCTTAGATATGCATACTCAAGTTTTAGAACCAACAGCAGAAGATATCATAAGTAATGAGGAAAACAGCGTAATTGCTGAGGTATTCTATAAATAGTCACACAATAAGAGGCAGTGTTCATATTAGCAAAGGAACCTTTATCTGTGTTATATTTGTCTGCGATAATTATGCACAGTCAGGCTGAATTAAAGTAGTGGCCCTGGACCATAGACTTCTCGGTGTTCCAATCCTGCAGCACCCAGTTGGAAGTAAGAGCAGGAGAGAAGTAGCTGACAGGTGGGTAAGCAAATGTACTTCTGGCGCCCAGTTCCCAAGAAAACCAAGGAACAGTCACCAAGATCAGAAAGCTAATTGGAAAAGGGTTCGCTTGTATAGAACAGTGTTTCCTATTGCTCCTTTATGACATCTCTCCTTGATTTCCTTTCACCTGAGGACTGATATATTTTATATATGTTAGCCAATTTCTGTAAAAATGTTCCATGAGGGAATGCCAAAGTTGCTTAACTCTATAGGCCTGGCTAGACCTAACAGACATTGTTTTTTTGGGGGGAACAGTAGGGCATGTGGATTGGTAAGAGACTGTTTGAAATTCTTTCAAAATTTGTCTTCAGATCCTAGAACTCAGTAGTGCATTCTGCCACTGGAAGATAGACACTCCATTCTCTTGAAAGTGTGGTCAAACCAGTCTTATTTAAGTATAAAGACAAAGGTAGGTTTTATTTTGTTTTTAACTTATTCTGCCTCCGAGGTGGTATTCTATCCTCTGGAGCATTGTTCATGTAAACTTTATGCATCATCTGACTTTATTTTTCCACTTTAGAAGAATTTACAGAGAAACCATTATCTTTCACTGTAATGTTTTATGGCAAAAATGAATTCAGGAGGTGATAGAAAATGTGAGGAATCCTGAAGTCGTCTTCCTGAGAGTTATGAAATTTCTGAAAAGCATCTGCAACCTGCAGAGCATATTCCCTCTGGCCACGACCAGGCAGGACAGCACCTCATCTTTCTCTCTGTGTGAAGTTTTGTTAAAAATGAAAATAAAATACTGCAGGGCAATGTGCGCCATCTGAAGGCTGAGAAAGCAGAGATGCACTCCAAGTCTGGAGGACAGCCTAAAACATAGTAAGGACTCAAGAACTTAGTACACGATAAGAGAATCTCACCAATGTGTTTGGAGATTTGCACAGAAAACAGCACTAAAAAAGATGCCATAAACGACAATAAAAATCCTCCATCTCACTTAGGCTGTTTCTTCTCTACAGAAGTGACACACACACTTCTAAAAAAGGAAACGAATTTGAGCTCCTACAAGATCCTGGAGGCTTCACACAGGCTCTCATTTGACCCTCACAACAGTCTGCTGTGGATATAGTCCCCATATTTTACTCATGAGATAACTTGAGTCTATGAAATAATTTTTCTCTCCCCGTTTCTCATACTATCGGTAACTGGCAGAGTCATGATTTAAACCCAGGGTTGCCCCCAAACTCAAGTTTTCCCCTGTATCTTGTTGTCTATTTGGATCCAGTACATAAGCAGGAAAAAGTAAGTCATGATATTGTTCTGAATAATTTTAATGAAAAAATGCATTAGAAAAAATAAAATTTTACTGACATATAAATTATTTGCTCTCATTCTATATTAGCATAAAACTATCAATATCTGTGACCTCTAAAATCCTCAGCCAGTTTGAGGGCAGAAAAATATTTTACTGAAGCATCAATAGTTCTTCCTCCGTCCCCTAAATGTGTTGAAGCTGTGGCTGTGGTCCTCATCACATCAGTCTCCAGGGGTGGGCCACCCGTGATGACCAGCGACTCAGCAGTTGGGGGCTTTAGGGGACCAGTAGAACAGCTGTATGTTTCACTTTCTGTACAGAAAGCTCTGTTTCTTTAGCAATACTGACAACCACTCTCTTATGGAATGCAGACCATCTTGTTCAGGTTGAAACATCCATTCCTAATCCAAGGGGAGTGAAGCAGGTTAGGTGCACTGGGTGGGTGCTCTCCCCTACGGTTGCCTCAGCAGCTCTCGCCCTTCCCTTCTATATTGTCATTGTTAGTGAGTCTCCAGTTGTTTGACTTGTCTGACTGGTATCCTTCTCAAGCCCATTATTAAAATATGCTGCCACATTGCTAGTCATTGTAGCCTACTCCTCTGCAGAAAACATTTACCTCTTTCTTAAGTCAGTATTATGCTTCTAACAACTGCCTGTGCCTTTTTCTGGAAACGGTTAGGGTTTCTTCAAAGAGCTGTGGCATGCACCAACCAACATTTTCTCAAAAGTCTCTCCTAAGTTTCTTTCCACTACAAAATTTGCTTTCCTTGTGAGCTTTAGTTAGAGCTCAGATTTTGCATGCACACACACACACACACACACACACACACACACACATTGTAATACTTTGTTTACAAGTGTTTATCAAACAGAGAACATATATTCCAGGAACTTTTCTAAGCAAACCTCAGAAGCTTTCCTGAAAACAAAAACAAACAAAAAAGAAACAGAGCTTTGTACTCTCCTGAAGTTCATATGGGCTAGAAGAAGAGTAGGAAATAAACAGTAGGTGTAATAGATAAAGCATAGTCGGGAGGGTGCGGCTGGCAATTTGAAACAAGTCAGTTACTCATTAAGAAAGTGACATTTGGACAAAGGTTTTAAAGAGGTTAGAAAATTAGCCCTGAGGCTATCTGGAGGGAAAATGCAAAGGCCCAAAGGCCCTGGTGTGTTGGAGGAATAGCACACAGCTGCCAGAATGGCTAAAGTCTTGTTGAGGGGTATGGTGGAAAGGATTTCAGAGAGATGGCTGGAGTGGGGACATACAGTCTTTATTTTACACGGAGGGAAATGGAAAATCTTTGAAAGTCTTTGAGCAGAGGAGTGGCATGATGTGAGGTGTTTTAAAAGGATTACTCTGGCAGCAATTATGTTAAGGATAGAGTGTAGGAGGACAAGGGCAAAAAGAATATTTTACTAATCGATGGTAGCTCCTCCTCAGGGAGTAGCAATAAAGGTAGAATGAAGGGATTTCCTGACAGATGGATGTTAGAGAAATGAGGAGTCAAGAATAACTTCAAGGTGCTGGCCTGAGCAACAGCACGGACAGAGCTCCCATTAACTGGCTGTGGGCCCAGCCAGGTTTGGAGATGAGGTCATTGTAATTTCTGATATGTTAATTTTAAGGTATTGGTTAGATAGACATACAAGTTATTAGTCACGTTAAACAGAGTTGGCTTAGAGATAGTTTTTTGGGAGATAATCACTATTACTATGAGATTTAAAGCCAGTTCTTTTCTCTGTTTAATTATTTTCCCCTTGACACTTATCACTATTAAAATTCAACATACTATCTTGATAAAGAATAGCTAAGATACTATATATTTTACTTTTTTATCTTGCATTTTTACTTGCCTCTTTCTGCCAGAATAGAATATACAGGTGGTGGTTTGTGTGTGTGCACATTTCTCTGCTGTGATATATGAAACAAAAAACTTGCACAGCTAAAAGCTTTTCTGAAAGAAAGGGCTCTTGGAGCCAGCTCCTAGGGGGAAAAGGACCAGGCCCTGGGGCATGGAGTCCACACCAGCAGCAGCAGTGGCTGCAGCAGGCAACAGGCCCACAGTCCTGGAACTGATGGGCTTATTTTATTCATCTAGTAGGGGAAAGATAGATGTAACTAGCTTTGGAAGAATTTGCATTGGCTGTAAAAGGAGCAGGAGAAGGTCAATCAGGGCTCATTCCGAGGTAGGCACAGAGTCCATGAGAAAGAAGCATTTGGTTCTTTGGATTAGTGGTGGGCAATAGTCCAGACAGGTGCTGTGTAAGCAAGCAATGGAGGCGCCTGGTGGTCAGTGGCATGTGGCTCTTCTATTTTAGATAATCTCAGAAATACCAGCCTAGAAATTAATGAAAAGTGTCGACATATTCTCAGGAATATAAGCAGTCTTTTGTTTTTCCCTGCAGTTGTTAAGTGATTAACCTCTCTTGCCCACTCCTTCCACCCTCCAGCCTGCTATAATTAATTTAGGACAACTCCGAATTTTCTCCTGCCAAACCTCAGCTTCTAGGAAAGTGTATGACACACAGTTGCTGTCAATAAATACTGCTGTGGTCTCCAACTACAAGCCAGACTTTAGGATACTCTTTAAATTGCTAGGACTGGAATTCTTCCCAGAAAGTCTTGCACATTTTCATCCTTCCACCTGTATCCTCTGGGATTCTGATCTAGATGCATTTTCATTTGGGTCCTCCCTGTCCTCATCTTAGAATGCATTTGGTTGTGGCCCTCCTTGTATTTTTTAGGGCTATGGATTTAGTCTTCTGGAAAACAATTGAGAAAATATATTTCTGCACATAATTGTTATAAATAATCTAGACTTGTTTAAATTACCGAAAACTAAGAAATTCTTTATTACTAAGACAAAGAGGTGAAAAGTTTTCCTGGAGTACCATCTTTTCAAACAGCTTGCTAGGAAGCCTGCTCTCCACCTCTGTCTCACTTGAGTGCAGTAGTTATTTAAGTGAATTGTGAATGAGCACTGTCTGTACACCAGCTGACAGGCGATGGCTTGTAAAAATGGAGGGATTTCCACATTAATAAAACCAAGAAAGCACAGTTTTCCATTCCTATCTCCAGCCCCTCTTTCCAGTACAATTGATTTCCATTGCTTAAATTTGCTTTCTTGAAAGATAATAGTCAAGCTCAGCCTGTACTAAACTCAAGGTCAATTTTCAACTATTAATACCCAGGAAAGTGAAAGGTTGTCGTGTAGTCATGGTTTTAGAAACCTGATAGACTGAAAGCAAAACAAATAAATTCAGTCTGAAATTTAAAGCAACCTCTGGATCGTGATTTTTCACCTTGTCTTATATTTCAGAATTAATTTCAGTCCTAATCCCTTCCTCTGTGATTTTGTAGGTCAGTCCCTGTAAAGTTAATTAATTTGATCTGGGACACTGAACTAGTTAGTAGCAGTGAGTGCACTTGATTCCTGTTTCATAAATGTTGCCCTCAAATAGCCTTTTTCACTGTGGGTCTAAATAGGACGGCTGCGATAATAACAGAGTAACACTTTTTTTTTTTTACTAATTTTATTCTGATTTCTGTTTTGGGGAGTTATGTCATCATTAATGTATATTATGAATGAGGGATGGTCTATACTTTAACATCATTTCAAGACTTAAACCTTGAGTGGTCAGATTTTATTTCATGGTCTGCATTTGATAAAAGAAACTCCTTTGAAGGCTCAATGCCCATACATTGTGGGAAGCAGAAATTGCAAGAAAGGTACTAATCACAGCTTAACCTTGGAATCATGGATTTCTTAAAAAGTAAGTGTACTCAGTAGCAACAGTTTTGCTTTATTATTTGTAGTTGTATTATTTAAAATCAGTTGGTTTAACTTATTTTCTTTATTGTTCATAAAATGCTTCTTAAATTGTCATTTTTATTGGGAAATAGACCAATTTAACTTTCAGCTGCAGCTTGGTGTGGAGAAGGGAGAAACTTTACCCTCAAAGTTCTTTCAACTAGTCTAATAATCAAACAGATATGAGACAGATTAGCAAGAGGAAATGACCCAATTTAATTACATAGATGTGTACGGGGACCCCACATACATGAGAGAGTCAGAGACACTGCATGCATGAGAGATACAAAGGCAGAAAGGGAAAATGAGACATGTGTGTCATTCTAAGTTAAGGATCAACCTGGAACTTCAGGAGGAGAGGTTATTACAGGATGATAAAAAAAGCAGATGTTTAGTAATTAGAAGTTTGTCTTTTAGCCCTGATGGATGTGGCTCAGTTGGTTGGTTGCCTTCCCGCAAACAGAGTTGGCTGGTTCCATTCCCATCAGGGCACATGCCTGGGTGGCAGGTTTGTCCCAGTCAGGAGTGTGTGAGAGGCATCCTGTTGAAGTTTCTCTCTCACATCAATGTTTCTCTCACTCTCTCCCTCCTTTCCCTCTCTCAGGGAAGAAAGGAAGGAAGGAAGGGACGGAGGGAGGGAGGGAAGGAGGGAGGGAAGAAAGAAAGATTAAAAAAAAAAGAAGTTTGCCCTTCTGGGTAGATAGCCCAACCTCTTATTATGGGCAAGGCCCCTAATTAAAATTCTTCTAAGTATCCAAGGTAGAGGCAGGTATGAGGGCAGAAGTTTCTATTCAGCCTGAGGTTAACTGCTTTTAGCTCAAAATAATTCTCATACTACCAGAGGTACATCCCTGGGTGACTCATCTGAACCACTACCCACTATTTTTTTCTTTCATGATTTTTAAAAATGAAATCATGCTCACACTCAGTCTTTTGAATGAGCTGTCTTTCCTCCCAGAGTAGAAAGAACCTTTGAGTATGAGCGCATTACCATTTTCCTCATCTCCGAGGCTTCAGATCTCAGCAAGTTCATAACTTCCTCAAGGAAGCCTTCCAAGGTTTCAATGGCCAGCCCAATTCCTATTTTACCCCCTGATCACATCCATAGTAGATATTTCATTTACTTTTGCAACTTTTCTTTTGCCATTATTTGATTATTGTAATTCTAGCTCTCAAAAATGAAATTCTCTAAGGACAGGAAACATGGACATTTACTCACGGTTTTATCCTCAGCATTATGAGATAAATCAATAAATATTCAAAATAAGCACTTAATGAATAGCAGATGAATGAATGAATTATTCAATATTCTGCTGAATATAGAATCACTCATAGCAAAAACAATGCTTTTTCAAAATTGTTTTGCTTTTAGCAGGTTCGCACATCATCTGAATTATATTGATAGGAGCAAAGAAAGTGTATCATTTATTTTTACTTTTCTTATAAATAATCTGATAGTATTCAGAACCTCTTGCCTCACTGATCTGTCCCTGGTTTGATGTGAATGACTCAATGTAATTATTTTTTGTAAATTTACTCCAGTTTAATAATTTAGTCAATTTTATGTATATGAGATTCTAGATTTCAGCCCTTCACAATCTCCTCCATTACTTAGTGTCCAAGTATTAGTTATAAGTTAATATAATTTGAAAAATAACATATGAAATTTTGTGAAGAATTTATTAATAAAATGGCTGCTTCCAAATATAATACCTATATAAATTTTACTCTAAAATCCTAAAGGAAAAAGAGCATTTCTTATTATTTTTATTTTTACTTTCCCAGAATCTAACAAAGTGACTAGCACACAGCAGTTGCTCAGTAAAAATTTGCCAAATGAATGGATCAGAAACACATGATATTAATCTAATGAAAAGGAAACATGAATACTTACAAGTTTCTGCAAAAAAATTATTTAGCCATTATTCATAGTGAGTTTTGTTTCAGTATATGTTTCTGTTGTCATTTAATAAGTAGATCTAAAAACTTTGTTACTGTTTCAGTAGATATGGAGCCTTGTAAACATGCTAAATTCATATAAAAACAAGGTAGTATGTTCAGACTGTAAAGCTCATTTTACTTTATAAGAAATATAGCTCTTTGATTAACTAAACTGTAGAGTTAGAAATAAAAATGGGGTAGATAAAAGGTTGAATCTAAAACAGATTTTTAGCATGATAAAAATAAATGACAGCAAAATAAGGTTCTATTTTCTCTTTTAAAACAGAGACATCCACATAGGGTGAAAAGATTAAAATTTAGTGGGAGAACTCAGTTTAAGTACCAACAGGTAACAGCCAAATCGGTAAAAAATGAATACCCGTTAGACTCGAGTAGGCACTAGAGGGCTACACTCAGCTGCAGCCAACAGGAAGAAATCCAACCAGGCTGGGAGCACGAGGTACAGGGCAACATCGAGGACAGGTGTTTGCTGATCATCCAGGTTGCTTTTTCAATACAGATAAGCAGCTGGTTTCTGTTATGATGAGGAGTGTAGGTAAGTTCTCAAGCTTTAGTGTGTGCCCCTCAGAAAGCTTATTAAAAGTACTTATTAAAAGTATAGGTATCATCCATAAAGATTCTGATTCTGTAGGTTTGGGTTATGCCGAGGACTGTACTTTTAGCTGGTACCCGAGCAAATTATGGAAGCCCAAGCACTTTTTCAAAAATACATAAAATATAAGAAACAGCCTTTTTTCAAGTACACATAACTTTTACTAATGAATGATTACCTAATATACATGTACGCATAAGAATATAAATAGAATTTGTCTGGAATAAGAATATTAAAACTGACTTTTAGGATATTTAACTGAGATTAAACTTTGAACCATTTTTCTTTTACAAACAAACAAAAAAGATACATTGTCCTTCATTTAATGTTCCAACAATTGAGGAAGTCTAATTTGAAGCTTTTGGCCTCCTCCATTACATTCAGATTCACATGAGTTTTCTGCCAAACAGAACAAGAAGACCTTGCCCTCCCTAGAGCCTTTCTTACACGAAATTCACTTTTCCTAAAACTGGAACTCCTTGCCCTAATCTCTAAAATCCTGCCTCATTTTACAGTGGAAGCACCTGAGACCAATACGCCTAAGGTAATTTGGAGTCTCTGTGGTGACTTTGTCCGCATGCTGGGATTTGGGGGTGCTTTTTTCGCATTTAGCTGTTCTAGCTCCCACAATTTATCATCTTATTCTTATGTTATTTAACAGTTTTACATTTTTGTAATCTGAAGAGTATCAGTCTGCAGGGTCTATTTTAAGCCAGTTTTCTACTTGCCAGTGTTAAAATGACTTAATTGGCTATTGTGCTCAGCAGAGGGTTTTGAGGCAAATTCACAAGCACTGCCTGTCAGCACATGTTTGTTCACACGAGCAAAATCCTGGGGACAAGTTTTGAAAACAAGTTTGATCTTTTAAATTTAAATTTATAATCAAATAAATAATTTAAATGTAAAGAAATGTGTTACATGGAGTAATATTCTTTTATTTACAAATATAAAAATTTATATATTGAATGTATATTCTGTAACAGATAAGTAACAAGCATAAAACCCGTGGGCAATGATACCAGTTAGCTACACATTTGACTGCGAGTAATGATTAAACAAACCAAAACTGCACTTACAGCTATTTAAATAATTTGTTTCAAGCACAGGAATTCTGGGGCTGATACAGGGACTCAGTGAAATCAGCAAGGTTCTAGATTTTTTTTTTTTTTTCTAACTGCCACCATTTGGTACTGAGCAGCTTAGATTTTGCAAAAGGTCATCTGACCTGTAGGAAAAGAGGACTAAATGGCTTGGGCTGCCCTGTGCCCAGAGGAAACAGCTTATTTCAAGTTCCCAAAATGCCAAATGGGTTAGCAGTAATCCTGTTTATGTCTAGTTGTTTCGCCAACATAGTAGGTGCGAAACAACTTTGCGTCTGGATTCTAAGAAGCAGAGAAAAAGGAGTTTCAAGGTTTATTACCCAGAGAAACCTTACTTGGAAAATGAAGTCATTTGACAGGGACTATTGCCATTAGCTTACTCTGGAATTGTGCCACATGCCATCTACAGATACAAGATAGCAGGGGGTAGCAAGTAAGTTCAGCTGGTACATTGTGACCCTGGGGAAAGTAAAATTAAGATTCTCTCTGGAAGCAGGAAGGGAGAACCGGCATCATATAGACAGCTAGAAGTAGTTGTAGCAGGGCATAATTAGATTTAAAAAAAAGGAAGCAAATAAACATGAGCCTTAGGTCAAGGTTAATAGTGCTATACATTTTCAAAATAAAGATAAAATCTGAGCAGCATATTTCTGTTGAAATAAAGTCCATCTTTTCATCCCTTTCTACTCCCATACTGCACAAAGCTTCCCAGACTTGGCTGCCTGCCATATGACTAATATATGAACCAGTGTACTCATCTTACTTTTACAGGACCATAGTTCCAGTAACAGTGTACATGACAATAGTCTCCTCAGTCTTCATAGCAAAGAACGACCGTTCAGAAAATGTAATGAAATATTTATAGTCTACAACAATATCCTCACAGCATAGAAGATTCATTAGTTTTGCTTTGAAAAATGAAAATGTTTATTCATTGCTTAAAATTTATGTATCAATTTAGAAATATGTCTGTTTTCAAAACTTCTAGATTTTCCTTTGAGTAATTAGCTTTGGTTTATTTTGACAATGGTATGTCTGCTTTTCTGAGTTTTGAATATTCTAGAATTCTGAACTCAGAACACATAATAAATATGTGCATTTAAAGTCATTTCATATAATGTTGCTCAGGCGAGGTCTGTATTGATTAGATTAACATATACAAAGAAAAATAGAAGGAAACTCGTTGTAACCACTGAAATATTTTCTGCACCACCTAGATTTTAGATTTTAGTAAAACTTATATCTGAATTATTTGCCTCTACAGATAAGTTGAAAGGAAAGACTACTAAAATGTGCATGTAATGAAGGGACATATCAAAAAAACAAGAACGAAACACTTTTTGACCACTACATATATAGGCATAAACCATATTAAATTTAATTTTTATTATTAGTAAGAAGGATACTTCTTTTCTTATTTACAAGGGTATAACTAGAATTTTACATTATATGTAGATCTAATTTATCTTCCCAGAAAGAATGGTAATTAAAACACTCATGAAAATTAATAAATTGAATGATAAAGGGAAAATGTTTTGGACCAATTGACATATCCAGCAATCTGCAAAACAGTTCTATTAATTTCAAAAGTAAATTATATCTTCAAATAACAATTTTAGTTTTCTGATGTATCTTACTAAATCTTCTTGTATGATCGTAGAAGCTAGAATTCACAGTACGATGTTGAATAGAATAACACAGGCAGATTTTTCTTATTCCTGGAATGCTTTTAAAATGTCATCATTGGGTATATTTGTTGTATTACTTTGTTTTGTGAGATAACCATACTGGGTTTTTTTGTTTGTTTCTGCATGTCTTTGATATTTTGATGTAATAATTATGTTAATAGATTCTCTAATTTTGAAACAACCTACCATTCTTGGAATAAACACAAGATATTAGAATTATTTTCTTATATATTGGTGGATCATTTGCCAATATTTTCTTTAGAATTTTGGTGTTTGTGTTCTATGAATGACATTGGCTTGTAAATTTGTTTTCTTGGTTTTGTCTGTCTCTGATGGGTGAACACAGGTTCTGTTGGGCTCCACAGCTGATACTGAGTCGGGAGGAGGAGGTGGTGTTTTTTCTTTTTTGTTTCTGATTATTGGTATTATTCAATGCTCACAGGAACTCACCCCTAAAAATATGAGATTTTTGTGTTTCTGGGAGGATTTTATATTCATTTTTTAAATGACACCTATTTCAAAAGCAACAAATTTTAGAAACAATTTTTTTCTCTTTCTGAATTGGTTTTAGTAATTTTTCTTTATCGAGGAGATTTCAATTTCATCTACATTTTAAATGTATTTGACATAGATTGTTGTTGATATTATTTATCTTTTTACAGTCTTGTACTTCTTTTAAATCCAAATGCAATTTATATTTGGTTTTTCTTTAGTTCTTATCTTTTTTCTAGAGGCCTGCTAAATGTATTCATTATTTTGCTTAATCCCCCCTCTTTTTTTTTCATTATTTTCTACTATTGAGAGTGTTATTTTCTCTCTGCACTATAATTTAGGTAATTCTTCTGTGTTACCTTCTAATTTTCTACTTTTAACTCATTAAATTTTAGCCTTTATTTTTTTCTAATGGAATCCTGTAAGTATATACATTTTCCTCTAAGTACTGATTTTACTGCATTCAGAGGTTTATTAATCAATATTTTCATTATCATTCAGACTTAGTAATTTTGTTAAGTTTCAGGATTATTTATTTAGGAATGATTTATTTTTTCTCTTATTTATCTTTTCTGTTATTAATTACTAGGAGGTAGTAAAAATATGGGATTTAATTTACATATAGATTAATACTATGGACAAAAATTTGAGAGCAATACTCAAGAGCTGATACTTGAAATATTGCAGTGGATACATTGAGCTGTATGGCAAATATGAAGCAGGAAAATAGCAAAGAAATAATTCTAAAAGACTTTATTTGTTTCTATTTTTTTTTCAATTACAATTTACATTTAATATTATCTCGTATTATTTCCAGGTATAGTACTATTGGTTAGACAATGTTGTACTCTAAAAAGTGTTCCTCATGATATTTCAAGTACCCACCTGGAGCCATTTATAGTTATTACAATATTATGAACCCATATCCCTAGTCTGTACTTTACATCCTCCGGACTATTTTTTGACTACCAATTTGTATTTTTAATCCCTTCACCTTTTTCACCCAGCTCTCCAACTCCCTTCTTCTTCTAGTAACCTAGAAATCTGTTCTCTATATCTATGAGTTTGTTTTTATTTTGTTTCTTCATTTATTTTATTCTTTAGATTCCACATATAAGTGAAATCATATGGCATTTTTCTTTCTCTGACTGCTTTATTTCCCTTAGCATAATACCCTCTATGTCCATCTGTCCTATTGCATTGTAATATTTTATTCTTTTCTATGGCTGAGTAATATTCCATTGTATATATGTAGCTCCACTATTTTTATCCATTTGACTGTTGATGGGCACTTGGGTTGTTTCCAAATCTTGGCAACTATAAATAACACTACAATGAATATAGGGGTGCGTATATTCTTTCAATTAGTACTTCGGGTTTCTTTATATATATACCTAGAAGTGGAATCATTGGGTCAAAAGGAAGATCCATTTTTAATTTTTTGAGGAACCTCCATACTGTTTTCCACAGTGGCTGCACCAGTCTGCATTCCCACCAGTAGTGCACCAGGGTGCCCTTGTCTCCACATTCTCACCAGTTGTGTGGTTTGTTGATTTATAATAGCCTTTCTGACAGGTGTGTAGTGATATCACACTGTGGTTTTAATTTGCATTCTCTAATGGTTATTGATGTTGAGCATCTTTTCATATGTCTACTGGCCATCTGTATGTCTTCTTGCTGCAAAAAGCTTTATTGTTTTGATTTGGTTCAATTCATGAGAGAGGGCTCCCTGGTGGTTAAAAGGATGATGACTGGTTTCAGGGAGAGTTTCAGGCAGAAGCCACATACTAGGGAAATACAGAGTGGCCCCACAAGGCTTCTGGGCTCCCAAAACTGCCAGTCATGCTGGAGGGTGAGCCCTCCAAACAGACACTCTCCCAGCCCAGGCTGAGAGCCAGCCAACCTGAAAAGGAGAATCAGCTGTTGCCCATTTTCTTGAGGAGCTTCACCTCCTTATCCAGGAAGTGCTTCTCCGGAAGTCACAGAGATGGGAGTCTGTGCAGATAGAGTCCAGGCATACAGATCCAAAGAGCTTGGTTCAGGTTCTTCTCCATAGCCATGGAGGCTTCTGTGGTGTCCTGAGTTTCCTCTACTTATTTTGAGAAGGCTTTAGCACATCATAGAAGAGAACAGGGCTGTAGTACTAGCTTTGCACCTGTAAGAGTCACTCAGCATCCATGTGCTTTCCTCAGCCAGCTCACAGAAGAAGTGGCCCTTGGCCTCCAGAGCCACAGCATCGTGGGAGAAACTGAAGCTGAGAGTGAGGTAGGTGTAGGAGGCCCGCATATGCACGTTGGCCAGCTGGTGGGCCACAGCCTCCACTTCAGTGGAGTAATTCTGACGAATTTGGGAGCTCATCACTGTTCAGCAATGAGGAGTAATGTTTAAGGTGTTGGCAGGTCTCAGAGACTGGGACGACTGAGGTGGTTCTGAAGGTGGTGATTGGAAAAGAGGTCGGTGGTCAGAGGCTGGAAGAAGGGGCATCCCTGGGTCTGTTCTGTCCATCACTGTTAAAGCAAGAGATAGATGTGGGGGGCTGCTGATGGCACTGTGACATGTATATCTTCTTTGAAGTGTCTATTCCCATTCTCTGCCCATTTTTTAGTGGGTTTTTGTATTTTGGGAGTTGAGTTCTATGAATTCCTTGTGAATTTTGGATATTAACCCTTTTTGGGTCTATTGTTGGTGAATATCTTCTTCCATTCGATAGGCAGTCTTTTTGTTTTGTTAATGGTTTTCTTTGCTGTGCAAACACTTTTTCAATTTACAGAATGTTTTCTTATTACTTCCCCTATGTATTAACCCTTTAGCTGAGCTAAAAGAGAACTTATCATCTGCTAGGGAGACCACATGCAATTTTCTAAAAAGGCTAATATTTATTCTTTGAAAACAGAAATGCAAAATATCTTTTCAGTTTTCCAGTTTAGAATAGCATCAAGAAGATATTTGCTCTGCAGAGGTGTCTGCATAAACGTTTAGCAGCTTTACTGTTTGTGTGTTAGGTAGCAGCTAGGAACGAGCAGACGGACCAGAAAGGCAGGGCCCTCACCATTACAACCTAACGAAGAACTTCATACAGGTGGTTGGAAGCAAAAGGAAGACATGTCCCACCAATTAACTTGGCAGTCTGGAGCTTGGTTTGGTAAGATTGCTGGGTGTCTGAGCATTGCAAGCAAAGTAACACAGGAGAAGGGGAGAGTCCTTGAGACTGTACTGAGAAAAGGGGCCGCTGTAAGAAATCTTACAAAGATTGCACGGTACTCTGAACATCACAGGTGGGAATCATACAGGAAGAGGGGGTTAGAAAGCCTCTGTAGCTATACATTATTTCCAAGAGTAAAGAAGGGGGAACCTAGAAGCTAGCTGAGGTATATAACCCCTGAACCCCAATAGTCTGTGCACTCAGGTTAGTTGAGTGCCCACTTGCAGCCTCGGCTCAAATGTATAGAACAAACTTACTAACAACTTCATTTCCTCTATACGTGGAGCATTCAGACTAGCTGGGTGCCTGTTGCAGCATTGTGCTTGTATGTGTTTCATAAACAAATTTGCTATCTCACCTCCACCTTACGTGTGTGTCTCTTGAATTCATGTCTTGATAGTGAGATAAGAATCAAGGTGGGGGGAGAGCCTCTTGACTTACATTTCTCTCCCCATCTGTAATGTAACCAGTGTCCTGTCCATTAAGTACAGGGTTCATTTTCAAATTATTGGTTTCATAGAATGTTAGAAATGGAGGGGATCTTTGAAGTCATCCAATTTAGCCCCCTATTTTGCATTTGAGGAAAGTGACATCAGAGGAGTTGAGTGACTTAATTAAATCTCCTTGCTATTTCTTCAGGTCCTGTCTGAACTCTTTTTCTTCATTATTACATTCCTCTCTGGAAGCTTCACGTTTGTTTTCCTTTTGTGTTTGTTTTTGATGTTGTTCTTTGAAATGCAAATCTGACCATCTGGCTGTAATTGTACACTTACCCTACACACCGGAGAAAAGCCTATTGTGATTACAAGGGGCTGCAGATCTGGCCTTCCTTCTTCTAGCCAAATCTTGTTTCAGGTTTCACCTGGTTCTGTGCTCAATGACCTTTTCTTTCTGATTCTTCTTGGCCTCCTCCTGCTGCAAGACACTGCACTTACCCTCTTCCTCCTTCTTACTTAATTCTTATTTGTTTTTCAGATCTTAGTCCTTCAGCAGTTCCTTAAGGAAATCTTTCTTCACCTCCGTGTTAACCAACCTTATATAACTTTGCAGAAAATGATGGAAACAGACTTTCCATAGGTTTTATTTCTTTAATCTGGATATCTTTTTCACATTTAAAGAATGTGACTATTTGATAATGTTAGTGTTCATCTACTAGGCTAAAAGCTCCACCAGCACAGGGACTCCATGTCTTTATAACATACTGCACTTAATACAACATCTGGAACAGGATATTTATTCACTAATAAGTTCATCCTGTTGCAGGATGAACTTGAAACTCCACTGCAAATCCTGTATCTCAATATATGTATCAGTCTGTATCATCGGTAGAAATTCTTTGCAATATGTTTCTAGCATAAAGTTCTTATTTCTATCAAAATTAAGCTCATACCTATGAACATCTTAATGAATTTTGAACAAACTAAAGTTAATAAAAATGAATGATAATAGACATTAGATTCTCATTAATTTATTGAAGTCTTGCTAATTTCTAAAAATGTGTATATTAGTTTATCAGACCTGGATTTCTTTGCATTGAAACCAGTTTTATAGATCATTATAAACTAATTTAAATTTCTGATTAATTTTATTTTCTGCTTGCTGTTATTATTTTAAAAATAATAGTTATTTATAGTATAACTGAAAAATTCTTAAAATCATATTTTCTTCCTAATAAAAAAATAATTATTTCTTCAATCTTGGAAGCACTGCTGACACTGATAATATTATCACCATCATTATCTACATTAATGACTACTTATAATGTGCATGCTATATTTATGAAGTATAATCTATTGCAAGCACTTTTCAGTTATATAAAAAAGATTCTGATCTCAAGGACTGTATAATTTAAAGGGAAATATATCAAAATAGAAAAATTTTACATATAAATAATAAATTAACTTTAAGTTATTTAGGAACAGGGTGAATGTAAGAATAAATAACTGGAAAAAAGGAAAATTGTCTTGCCATTTAACAGCTCTATAATTTGTTAGGTACCAGAATATCTAGGTTCTTTTTTTATATAAAAATATTCAATAGATGCATATAATAGATTTCATATGTTTCAATTCAAAAAGAAAGAAAAAAGAAACACTACCTCAATTGTGGCAATTTATTATAGTGCCACAGAAGGAAGTAGGGAAAAAACAAAGGTAGAGTATTAGCAGTTGCAACATCCATCAGCATCAATAGTGGCTCCCATAGGCCAACTTCAGGTCTCTGGAACATCAGGAGCTCCTCATACTGTTAATTTAGTTTATAGTTACATCATCTATTGTTCTACAGCTAAATACTCAACTGGAATCTACCCACATTTTATATAAATGTTTTCTGCTTGCTGTTTTGCCAAGGAAGGCATAAGGAAAGACTTTCTTGATATTTTCCATATAAAATCTTAAGTAATGCTTTATGTATTGGATGAGTTACTCTGCCCCATTAAAAATGGCAAATTATTCACATTATTCTCTATTATGTATAAAAGCATATCAAATTTGGTACCCCTCTTTGAAACTTCAGTTCCAAAACTACTTGACAGGGACAAACTTAACTCTCATGGGAAAATGTTTCTCCTTATTCTTGTGTAGATTTTTATGCTTATGAGCATCTAAATATCTTTTCTTGTCACAAAGGCAATCTTCACCAAACATCTGCAGAAACATTTGGAATGCTATTGTTATGAGAGGAATTGTCCAAGTGTGTACGCTTTTCTAACATACCATTATGGTTGGATTGATAGTCCTGAAAAAAAGAATTCTGAATACAGTATAATGCACTGTCTTGATTATCTGTCACTGTATATCAGAACATGAATTGTTTATCATGAAATTCTTCAGAATTGCAATGTGAGTTGTCTTCTAGAGTTGCAAGTGTTGTCACCTGAAAATTATTCATTTGAAATCAACTTACTTGCTGAGGAAAGCATTACAAACTCTGGCAAGAAAACAAGCTATCTGTGAATCACTCGTTCCTTTATCCTCTTAAGGTGAGGATCTTGTTACCCATTATGTTGATTTGCTACCCCTCCCTTCCTCCAGATTTTTTCATTTTAAACTTACCTCCACATTATGTCCTGCCTCCCACCTCCTTGGGTCATGGTTTTCATTCTGGAAATGGAATAAACTAGAATAGCTCTTCCGAGTTCAAATGTACAACCACATATACCCTATTTAATTATGGCAACCATTGTAAATCATACTTTGAGTAGAGTCATACTTTCCATAATTATAAATAACTTAAATTTATTTGTATAATTCAGTTAGAGAAATTTATAGTTTGATACGATTGATTAAATCCTTTGAGCCAAGATTTGATATTACAAGAAAAAAGGGCATTTAGATAACAAGAAAGCAAGGCAGAAATAACTTTGATGATTGGCTTACGTTTGAGTGATTACATTAAAGCAGGTTTAATATTAGCTTTTTAAGCAGATTCAAATAGTGTTTCTTTACATGGAAATGAAACAATTACTGAAAAATTATTAATATGTTTTGATAAACGAGCATTGCACTAAATTTAATCTTTTCAAATTTTGCTGAGTTAAATCAAACAATTTATAAACTTAAAAGAATTAGACTACCAAAACATTCAGTGTAATTTTTAAACATTTAAATGTTTCTATAAATTAATGAATAATTTGAGTAAATAAATTGAATATTTAATTATTTCACAAGAATTATAACATTAATTCTGCATAATTAATGTAAAACCCTGAGCCTGCTTTGTTAAACAGCTAGTTTCTTTCACCCTTCACCATATCTTCTTTCTAATGAATTTTCACCTGCTTATGTCTTCTCAAACCTTGCCTTTCACTCAGTATCTCAATTTCACATGCTTCTTGGAGTGTGTGGTTCTGGATGTTGCCCATATGTAATCCATAGGTTTTGCCTGGGTGTGTTTCCTAATTCATTAAAACAATATATTCAAATATTCACTAAATATATACTTTGCATAATGTACTGTACAATGTGCAGTGATGAGTGAGGAGACATAAGGAAGACAGTGGCTGCCACCCAAAATCAGTCTAGAGAGGCATATAAAAGGAGAACGCAAACACACTCCAAATATACCCTATAAAACAAGGCGATAGAAGACACTTTTTATAGATCAGAGAAACCTAAATTTGTTTGTACTCTTTAGATTATGTATACTGTACATCTTGGCAATATGCTTTGTGCATTAGTCTCTACTTTTATGTAGGTGAATGTCCTTATGCAAGTATTTTCTGTGCTTGTGATGTTTAGTTGAATGGGTAGTTTCTGGGTCCAGTTGTATGCCTGTGGCTGTTGGTTTTTCTATATTGAAATCAGAGATGCTACATGCTTCCTACATGTGTAAAGCTCACCCACTGGAAAGATATATTTGTTTAGATAAAAACTAGAATGACCTGGAATGTAAAGGAGTGTAAAATCAAATAATCTTCAGTGTTTATATATTGGATCTGCCCTAAAGGTTTTCTTACTGAGATGAAATATAACTTCTAAATGTATCTTTTTTAAGATGAAAAAAAACACTGCTGTTATTCTGAGTAAAATTTATATCTGCTCTTTTTAATACAATAGGATGGTGGATTGGCATTTCTGAGTTGGGATTTTTACACCTGGCATCTCCACGTTCTGTATAAAATGTGTTTCCTCCATTTTATGGAAAATGGAGGAAAAGGTCAGGTCAAGCTGTAGTGAAGTCAAGGAGAAACTGAGACCAAAATGTGTTTTCTGTTTCCATACCCCACCCCCACATGAACCTCCCCACCCTGTCACGCTTCATCCATCCACGCTATCAGGTACGCTCTGCATTCCCTGGGAGCTTACAGTTCAAGGGTAGAAGATACCAAGAAGGTAGCTCTGAGGGAGAGGAGAGAGGGCCATAGAGACTAAGAAGCCCATTCTTTCTGAGAGGTTTCCCAGTGGTATCAGGGAGACAATCACTCATTCCATTCATTCTGTGGGGAAGAACGAATAAGGCAGAGTTGGAGGAGGGGACCTTTTTCTCATGGATAATGGGGTAGAAATCCATTCCCTTTAGGCACAGAAGGTATATTATAATAATTATCCACAGCATCAGTGAAGAGAACAAAAGTGGGCTGGTTTTATGCCTACAGGAAACATTAGGGGAATATTTCAGGTGAAGAGGGTATAGCATTGTGGCCATCAGGCTGAGTGTGACCATGGACAATGGTGGTAGTTTATTTTTAGCAGGATTACAAAGAAACAAGACCATATACATGCCTCAATCGTGTTTACTGGGAATAGGTGCAGAGTTAAAAGGGACTAGAAAGATTCCCTGTGTTTGACCATTCCCTGCAAATGAGGAAGAATCATTTGAAATGTATATACATTTACATTTTCACAATATGCCAATTTTTTCACACAAAAAATCAGAAAATTATTTTATGGCCATATTTTACCTCCCATTTGCTATACTTTTTTTTTAACTGCTTCCCCCACCATATCCCACATAGTTTCAGTTATAAAACGAAAAGAGCAAATTCAGCAGAGCCATACTTTTATATAACATAGCTGAGAATAAAGGAGGAGGGTGTGTGTACATAGTAGGAGGAGAGCCTATTTGAAATTCAATTACAATGTTATTTGTCTGTACACACTCATTAACTGTTGTTAAGATAATCTCTAATTTCACAAGCTACAGTTCCAGACATACAGCCCAGGGTAGTTACACAGCATGCCGTTTTATGCACCTTGTACGTGTAACATTTACCCTACTTTGATTAGAGTATGTTTGAAAATTAGAATCCATCTTTAACTGTCAACAGAGTTATATGAGATGCAAGCATTTAATATTCTATAAAGCTATAAATCCTATGGAGTTAGTCAATAAAGTCACTTGTCTTTAATACTTAGTTATTATAACACAAAAGTTATACATGTGGCATTTCTATGTTATGCCCTTTACTTTAATACATTGCTATAACTGGAGAAATAATGAATTCAAGGGACATCTTTGATAAAATGCCCTTTTTATATGGTGAAGTTCAGACCTGTCACTATAGGAAATGTGGAAAATACTAAATTTTCAGACAAAAATTACATGAATAAAGGGCTTAATGACAGATTATTGATATTATCATATATATTCTAAATAGATTTTCAATAGTACTTGAATAATATCTATTCACATTTTTTCTAAATAGGGGTTACTATAATTTATTTAACATGAAATAGGCTTTTAAACTTACATTTTAATAAAATATTTCCATATAATTCTTATTAAAATTATTATCTGCCTGTAAATTTGCAGACAACTAATGGCAAGTTTGACTCAACTCTACATTTATACCCTCAGAGAAAACTACTATTAATAGCTTGTTTACATAGTACTTTGTGTTGATTTAACTTAGTAATGTACATGAATATGTCTCCTTATTAAGTACATGAACGCATCCCCCTTAAAAAATACAAATAAATACAAACACATAGAGAATAAACTTAAAGGAGAGTCAGTTTTAGTACATTTTTTATAGAAATTGTTACATGATTACATTCATGACCATGGTATGATAAGTCCTCAAAAGATATTGAAGTTAGTTTTTCAACAGATGTCTGCTCCACATGAAGGACAAGTCAGGCTTAAATTACTAATGATATGTAGTGGTTTTAAGAGAGGAAAGTTGGTCTATTTTTTCTGAAAAATTTAGACAAATGATATTAAATTATTTTATTTGAACTGAACAGATGTTTTATAGTGCTTATTTTTTTAACACATGAATATTTACTGTAGAATTTCCTAATATACTACATACACATTATATCCAAGTAGTACATGATTTTTGTCTTACTACCTTCTGACACTAAAGGCAGCATCTGGTGGAATCAGCCCTGTCCAGTCCCTCATCTAAATTAAAATTATATTCAATGGCCTGTTCCTTCAACAAGTGCTCTGAAAGTCTTCCAGATCTTTCTATTTTGGTGTTCAGTCCTTTGCCACCTGTGAACTTTTGGCTGCAGTTTCCTCAAACCCCTAATGTCTGTGACGGGTTCACCTGCTGACCTTTTCAACTCACCCTATACCCAGTTCTACTCCGTGTTATTTTGGGCCCTGAATTTGGACCCTAATCTCTAGCCATTTGAACTGGGATAAAATCCTCCTGTCCTGTTCCTCCAAGGCATTCCTCCAGAGGTAGCTGTCACACAGAATCACTCAATAACTAGGGGTATTTTTCTGGACGTTATCTGCTATAACATTACACCTCTTTGTAAAGTTACCAGTGTATGAGGGTTTGATATTTATTTATTTTTATTTTTTATTGTTCAAGTACAGTTGTCTCCATTTTCCCACCACCACTTTCCCCCCTCCACACCCACCCCACTCACCACCCTCACTCCCCACCCTGAATCCTTCCCACCTTTCACTTTGTCCATGGGTCCTTTATACATGTTCCTTGACCCTTCCCCTTCATTCACTGGTCATCGTCCTTTCCCCTCCCCTCTGGTTATTGTCAGTTTGTTCTTTATTTCAGTGTCTCTGATTATATTTTGCTTGCTTTGTTTTAGTAATGGTGGGAGAATTAAGACTTTTTAAAGATTGTACTGTGTGTAAGTTTTATTATTGCTCAAATTTTAAATTACATAGGAGAGAAGCATATGTGGCAGTGGAGATGTGGAGAAACAGTATTTTCAGTATTTTAG
Source organism: Tonatia bakeri (assembly GCA_004024845.1). Lineage (NCBI taxonomy): Eukaryota > Metazoa > Chordata > Mammalia > Chiroptera > Phyllostomidae > Tonatia > Tonatia bakeri. The sequence continues at coordinate 53,985 of PVIA01007641.1, read as the reverse complement.
GTCCAGTCTTGTAGGCAGCTAACCATACTTAATGCCTTTGTCCTTTTCTTTTAATAAAACCTCTTGACAATAGCCCTAGTGAGATTATAAAAATTGTTTAGCTCCCTTGGATTTGAGTTCTGGTTCCTTCCGGTAGGTGGATGATCCTGTTATCCAGATGAGCTTTGGAGATGCGCCCCAACCCCACCCACCCCAGATTGTTTCTGTACCTTCTTTGTCTCCAGCATCAACTTTTCCAACAGCCTCACATCCATGGCTGAGCACCCATTATTATATTATAACAGCTATTAAAATAGGGAATTTGAGAATGTAAGAGTTTTTATTAATGATAACCCTGTAAATTATAGGGGATGTATTATGTAAGGCACGCGCTAGACTCATGAAGAGAGTATAGCAATGTGCAATGGAAAATCCTCCTATTTCAGGTTGTTCAAGGCATATATTAAAAAATTCTAAGAATTGTGCCTTTGAGGCTGATTTTGGGAATTAGGAAAACAAATATAATTTTGGATAATTAAAGTTCAAATGTTGTCATGTCAAGTGTCATGATATTATTTACAAATTAGTTGAAGACAATGAAAATAGCATCATTAATGGATTATATATACTAACTGTCCAGAATATATTGTAATTCATAAATTCAACTGAGAAGACTGAAAAAATTTTGTTTGTTTTTAAAATTTTCTTTAATTTTTCATTATTAATTTTTAAATATTTATTTGTTTATTTTCTTTGGTATTATTTTATTTAATCTTTATCGTTCCATTACCATTTAGTCCTCTTATACCTCCCTCACCCCAGCAATCACACTGTGGTCCATGTCCATGAATCCTTTTTCCTTTTTGCTCAATCCCTATCCCACCCCCCACACTCCCCACACACACTAGCTGTCATCTGCTCTCCACCTATGAATCTGTCTCCATTTTGCTTGTTAGTTCAGTGTGTTCATTAGGTTCCACATATGAGTGAAATCATATGGTATTTGTCTTTCTCTGACTGGCTTATTTCACTTTGCATAATGTTCTCCCAGTCTATCCATACCATTGCGAAGGGTAAAATTTTCTTTTTTTATAGCCGACTAGAATTTCAATGTGTAAATGCCCCATAGTTGTTTTATCCACTCATCTACTGATGGACACTTGGGCTGCTTCCATATCTTGTCGATTGTAAATAATACTGCAGTGAACATACTGGTGTTTGTGCTCTTTGGAATTAGTGTTTGGAGTTCCTTTGGCTATATTCCCAGAAGTGGAATTGCTGGGTCAAAAGGTAGATTCATTTTTAATTTTTTGAGGTATCTCCACACTGCCTTCCACTGCCTGCACTAGTCTGCATTCCCACCAACAGTGTACAAAGGTTTTCCTTTTACCATATCCAACCAGCACTTGTTGTTTGTTGATTTCTTGATGATAGTCATTCTGACAGGTGTGAGATGGTATCTCATTGTGGTTTTCATTTGCGTTTCTCTGGTGATTAGTGATGTAGAACATCTTTTCTTATGTCTGTTGGGCATCTGTATGTCCTCTTTGGGGAAGTGCCTATTGCCCATTTTTCAATTGTGTTGTGTGTCCTTTTTTTTTCTCTTAAGACTACATCTAAAAATTTTTGCACAGCAAAGGAAATCATCAACAAAATTTAAAAAAAAACCCACAAAATGAGAGAACATATTCATGGATCCATGTGATAAGGGGTTAATATCCAAAATTTTTAAAGTACACACAAATTTTAAACCTCTTAAAATGCCTTAAAATAAGATTTAATAATATAATTATGCCAAATGAACTGAAATGCACTTAAAAATCTAAGTTTACACATAATGACTAGTTTATGGGTAAAAATTAGAGAAAATTTTGCACATTAAGTAATTTAAAAGACTTCACTTAGACTTGGAACCCACTAATGTGGTTATTCATTCTCTCTCTGATTAAAGATTAATAGCATATTCCCCAAGTAAAGGAATCCATAAAAGTTCCCTGCAATGTTCACATGCTGATCTATTTTTCATAGAATGAATATATACATATGTAATCTGTTCTAAAGAAAGCATAAACTTGGCTTTGGCTGGGTAGCTCATTTGTTTAGAATATCATCCTAGTACAGCAAGGTTGTAGGTTTGATTCCTGGTCAGGGCACATACATTAATCAACTAATAAAAACATAAATAAGTGGAACAACAAATTTATGTTTCTCTCTCTCTCTCTAATCAATACATTTTTAAAAGGCACAAACTTTTTAAATGTTACTTATCAGTGTTTTGAACAACAATCAGTTTGACCAAATATGAGTGAAATGACCTCACTTATTTAGGCTACTGTTTACCATTCCATTTTCCTTCTGCTTTCCCCAGCATATCACATAATGAGTTTGAGAACTAGCTTTATGATATTTTTCATGCATCACCCTATTGGTACTTCTCAGCTCAGATAATATAATATTTACTGTATTTTTTGCCTAGCATGATGATATTAAGAAAAAGTAAAGTCAAAAGAAAACTATTATGAGTTGATTTCTTTTCTGTATAGTTGTATTTTCCCAATTTTATCATAGTTCTAGATAATTATTTTATGACTAGTACAAGTTGTTAACTGTTTAAATCCTTAAGAAAAAATAGAAGTGCCCATGCACAAAATCATTGAAAAATAATTATAAGAAAAATTGTATTGTTGTTTTTTGAATTTTAATATCTGTATATTTTCTCAAAGATTCAAATATATTTAATCTGTTCTAAAATAACCTTATTTTGATGTTAATTTTAAAAATATTAATTATCGAGTGATTATTATGTGGCAGGTCATGTACTACATGTGTTATATTCTTTATAATGTATATGCTCACAAAATGACACATAGAGGTTTGTATGATTTCCTTCACTTTTTTAATAAATTATTTTATTGTTGTTCAATTACAGCTGTCCACATTTACCCCTCACCACTTCCCCCAACCCAGTCATCTCCACCTCCCTTCCCTGCTGCCACACCCACTTGATTTTGCCCATGTGTCCTTTATAGTTGTTCCCCAAAACCCTTTCCCCAATTATCCTCACCTACCTCCCCTCTGGCTACTGTCAGATTATTCTTAAGTTCAATGTCTCTGGTATATTTCGCTTGCTTGTTTCTTTTGTTGGTGACTTTCTACTTATAGGTGAAATCATATGGTATCTGTCCCTCACTGCCTGCCTTATTTCACTTAGCATAATGCTCTCCAGTTTCATCCATGCTGTCACAAAGGGTAGGAGCTCTTTGTTTCTTTCTGCTGCATAGTATTCCATTGTGTAAATGTACCATAGTTTTTTGATCCATTCATTTGCTTATGGGTACTCAGGTTGCTTCCAGCACTTGACTATTGTAAATTGTGCTGCTATGAACATTGGGGTACATAGGTTCTTTTGTATTGGTGTTTCAGGATCGTTAGGATATAATCCCAGCAGTGGAATTTCTGGGTCAAAAGGCAGTTTCATTTTTAGTTTTCTGAGGAAATTCCATATATTTTTCAACAGTGGCTGTACCAGTCTACATTCCCACCAACAGTGCACTAGGGTTCCCTTTTCTCCACATCCTCTCCAACACTTGTTTATTGATTTGCTTATGATGGCCATTCTGACTGATGTAAAGTGGTATCTCATTGTGGTTTTAATTTGCATCTCTCTGATGGCTAGTGTTACTGAGCATATTTTCATATGTCTCTGGGCCATCTGTATGTCCTGCTTGGAGAAGTTATCTGTTCAAGTACTTTGCCCATTTTTTAATTGGGTTGCTTGTCTTCTTAGAGTGGAGTCATGTGAGTTCTTTATATATTTTGAAGATTTAACCCTTGTCCGAGGTATCATTGGCAAATATGTTTTCGCATACGGTTAGTTCTCTTTTCATATTAATGCTGTTTTCTTTAGCCATGCAGAAGCTTTTACTTTGATGAGATCTCATTTGTTTATTCTTTTCTTTATGTTCCTTACTGTATGAGACATATTGTTGAAAATATTGCTGTGTGGAATATCTGAGATTTTCCTGCCTAAGTTCTCCTCTAGGACTTTTTTGGTGTCACGAGTTATATTTAAGTCTTTTATCCACTGTGAGTTTATTTTTGTGAATGATATAAGTTGGCGATCGAGTTTCATTTTTTTGCATGTAGCTGTCCAAATCTCCCAACACAATTTGTTGCAGAGGCTATTTTTACTCCATTTTATGCTTCTTCCCCCTTTGTCAAATATTAATTGACCATAGTGACTTGGGTTTATTTCTAGGCTCTCTGTTCTGTTCCATTGATCTATGTGTCTGTTCTTATGCCAGTACCAGGCTGTTTTGGTTGCAGTGGCCTTGTAATACAGTTTGATATCAGGTATTGTGATTCCTCCTACTTTGTCCTTTTTTCTCAAAATTGCTGCATCTCTTCAGGGTCATTTACGTTTCTATATAAATTTTTGAAATGTTTGTTCTATATCTGTGAAATATGACATTGGTACTTTAATAGGGTTTTCATTGAATCTACAAATTGCTTTGGGTAGTATGGACATTTTGATGATGTTAATTCTTCCAATCCATGGATACCATATATGCTTCCATTTGTTTGTGTCTTCCTTAATTTCTTTCTTCAGTGTTCTGTACTTTTCTGAGTACAGGTCTTTAATCTTCTTGGTTAGGTTTGGTACTTTATTTTTCTTGTTATATCAAATGGGATTTTTTTCCTGATTTCTGTTTCTGATATTTCATTGTTGGTGTACAAAAATGTCTTTGATTTCTGAATATTGACTTTGTACCCTGCTGTTTTGCCAAATTCACTTATTAGGTCCTGTAGTTTTTTCATGGAGTCTACAGGATTTTCTGTGTATACTATCATGTCATCTGCAAACAATAACAGTTTTGCTTCCTCCTTTCCAATTTGGATTCCTTTTTTTTTTTTTTTTTTTGTCTGATTGCTGTGGCTAGATCTTCCAATACTATGTTGAATGGAAGTGGTGAAAGTGGACATCCGTATCTTGTTCCTGATCTTAGTTGAAAAGCTCTTAACTTGATCTTAGTTGAAAAGCTCTTAACATTTTGCCCATTGAGTATGATGTTGACTGTAGGTCTCCCATATATGGCCTTTATTATGTTGAGAAATGCTCCCTCTGTTCCCACTTTGCTAAGTATTTTTATCATAAATGGGTGCCCCACCTTAGCAAATGCTTTTTCTGCATCTATTGCTATGATCATGTGATTTTTGTCTTTCATTTCGTTTATGTGACATATTCCATTTATTTTGCAAATATTGTACCATCCTTGCATCCCTGGGATTAATCCCACTTGACCACGGTGTACGATCTTTGTGATGTATTGTTGGATACAGTTTGCCAATATTTTGTTGAGGATTTTAGTGTCTATGTTCATCAGCGATATTAGCCTGATGTTTTCTTTTTTTGTTATATCCTTATCTGGTTTGGGGATTAGGATGATGCTGGCTTCATAAAAAGAGTTTAGGCGTCTTCCATCTTCTTGGATTTTTTGGAGTAGTCTGTGAAGGACAGGGGCTAGCTCTTCCTTAAATGCTTCGTAAAATTCTCCTGTGAAACCATCCAATCCAGGGCTTTTGTGTGTTGAGAGTTTTTTGATTACCGCTTCAATTTTGTTAGCTGTTGTTGGTCTATTCCGTCTTTCTGCTGCTTCTTCATTGAGTTTTGGAAGATTATATTTTTCTAGAAGTTTGTACATTTCACCTAGGTTTTCAAATTTCTTGGCATATAGTTCTTCATAGTAATTTCTTACAATTCTTTGTATTTCTGTGTTATTCGTTGTAATGTTTCCTCTTTCATTTCTGATTGTGTTTATTTGGGTCCTCTCTCTTTTTTTCTTAATAAGTCTACTTAAAGGCTTGTTGATTTTGTTTATCTTTTCAAAGAACCAGCTCCTGGATTTATTGATCCTTAGAATTATGCTTTTATTCTCTATGTTGTTTAATTCTGCTCTGATCTTGGTTATTTCCTTCCTTGTACTTGCTGTGAGCTGTCTTTGTTGTTGTTCCTCAAGTTCTTGTAGGTGTAGCATTAGGTTATTTGAAATGTTTCTGTCTTTTTTAGATAGTGCTCCTTCACTTTTCAAATAAAGAAATTGTATCATAGAAGGTTAATAAACTTAACAAAGTTATTTAACATAATTGTTAGAACTAGAAATTGATTTAATGGTAACAGAATACTTGACTTGAAATGGTTATCATACAATACAATATACAGATGACGTATTATAGGTTTGTACATATGAAACTTATATAATTTTACTAACCAATGTCACCCCAATAAGTTCAATAATTTTTTAAAAGATATTAAATCCAGGCACTATCCCAGAGTCCATGCTTTTATTTATCATTTATCAAATAATTTATCAAATAATTTATCAAATAATTTCTTTAGTGTGCTATAATAACTATTATTATTATTCTTTTTTAAAGTATTCTAACATAATTTTTGGAAGTATTTTATTATATCAATATCAATATTAAGATTATGATTTAAGTGTTTTGTTGTTTTAAATAAGTTTTTAAATGTGATGACATATTTAGGTAGATTGTCTTTTATGTGCTGTCAGTGTATCAGATATAATTAATGAGCAATAGTATTTATCTACATGTTTTCTATAAATAGTCTAACTATAGAATTCTATCTCAATGCTAAAAATATCTTTGTACAAGAGAGTGAAATATTATTATGTCAGTTAAACACATGTTTGCCTTAAAAAGGCTTCATGGCCTAGGAAGGAGAAAAAGATTAAATGAAAGATTTAAAAAAATCATTAAAAATGGATTGAAAATCAGCTTTAAAGACTGGCATATTTCCAGAAATATAATAAATATTAAATGAATGGATGCATGAATTAATTAATTTAAAAGATTACTGTTGAGACCTCGTTTTATTTTTGATCATTTAGGAGGCTTTGTTTTTGAATCTTCTTCTTGTCTTATTCCTTCTGCTCCTTCTCCTCCTCCTTCTCCTTCCTCTTGTAAGTGAAAGAAAAGCCAACTCATTGTTGCTTATTAGAGTGAAGGCAAGTAGCACTCAACACAGGTAGCTGGAATTAGAAATAAAGAGTGCTCTCAATTTTTTGCCTCTCTTCATGTTTTAACTTTACTTTTTGTGTGTTTGACTCTAGTCCCTGGCTTTGCACAGTAACTTGGAAGCAGTAATCATCACACCCAACATGCTCTCAGATTGCAGTCCAGAGGAAAATAACCACTTTCTTCTCCCCCAGAACCTACAGCAAAAAACTTATGATATACTTCTGGTGCTAGTAGGACAGATACACAGCAAGAAATCAATCACTCCGGTTAAGTCCTGAGCTAAATATGAGTGAATTCCACCGAATGTGTGGAATTAAATGTAAAGAAGACTGTTTCCCTTCAGAGGGAAATTGGGATATAGTTTCATTAAGGATGATTAGGTGCTAATTGATAAAAATTAATAGTCATGTGATGTAGCCTACAAGAAGAATATGTATGACTATATTTGTTTAGGGATTATGATTTTTAATTTTTTAAATGTCCAGTTCTTGTCAGGGTCATAAAATTGTGTTCATATGAAAGAGAAAATTTCCATCTTAAAATGCCATTAATTTGGTAAATCATCAAACTATATGTGGTATTTTCTATCCTACTTTGATAAGATGTCATAAAGAATCATAACATTTTGATGTCCTAATTTGGTGAAGCAAGTACAGTGTATGCATCTCTTTCCTTGTTAGTTCTGCGTGTCTCATGTTTCTGGTTTTACATTATCTGTTTTATTTTGTACACAGGAATTGCTATATTGATTCACAGTGGGCACCAGAATATGAACTTGTAAAAACTCAGTGAAATAGCACTCTGTCAGTTTAAATTTCTTAAAGTATTTCTGTCTAGCTTTAATAATGTACAATTAAGATAAAAAAATCATTTAGGTTTTATCACTTAGTCAGGATCTGTTGGCCTAGTTTCAGAAGTTGGTCTCCTGGGAATAATGGATATAATTGAAACTCCTGCTAAGTTTTTCCACTTTAATGAAAATATGAAATGACTTGTGGAGTAGGATGGTAGATTTGCTTCCCCTGTCTCAGAGGGCTGAGCTTTGATTTCATTCTGTTGTCTTCTACTCTTTTACTCTCAATACTACAAAGTTTATTAAAATGATTTCAGTCCTTTGACTTTGTTTTCAGATCATTGCTTTCTTGGGTGACTTGGGCTTTGTTTTATTTTCATAATTTTCTCTTTATAATTGAAAGCTACAAGAGGGCACCATGGAGAATGGAAAACAAAATTGCACTGATTAATTATATGGTTTTGCTTTTCTGAACTATGGATTGAATAAAGCCAATATAAGGTGATATGCTTGAAACTATAAAGAGCTTTGGTTTTATAAAAAGTTCTAATTATTAGTTTCAGAATATAACTAACTTCAATTAATTTTAAAAGTAGCTTTAATGTTTTCTAGTAGAGAAAAAAATGGAATACAAGTGAAAGTATGCTTTAATATTTAGAATAGGCATTTAGAATATAATTATAGTTACTGAGTACATTTCTTTTACTTGGGGAAATTATAAAGCTTTTTACTTGGGCTTTTGGCATTATATGCCTCTTTCAAATTATATTTAATATTTTTGTGCTTCTATATTAATTACTCTTATATATAAACGTAGGAGGGGGCACAGGATCAGAAGCAAGAGTACAATTAAATCTACTTAGTGAAATAGATATGCATTTCCATTTCAACATTCACCTGTTTCACTGCATAAGAGTCAGTAGTCTTAAAATCAAATGATTAAAAACTTCATTACGTAAGTTTATCCAAAGATATATTGAATGGATTTCTGGAGAAAGGAAATCATAAACTTTACCAATGAATATATTCACTTCTGTTTAATTCATTAATAAATATATCAAGTGCTTATTATACCCTTAACTGACCTCAGTACAATGTCTTGTTTGATATTCCCCACAAGATTTTTGCAGGGTGAATGACAGTGTCCCATTTTACAGATGAGTAACTAGTCTTGGAGTAAGTAGCTTAGAGCCAGTATTGTAAAATACATAAAATTAGAATCAGAATTCAAATTGATGTGAAATATAATGCCTGCTTTTAAATCTATATTGACCCAAATTAACCCCAAATGTCTTCAAAACTTAAATCCCTAAGTAATGTCTATTGTGAAAGGGAAACATAAAATATATAAACTTAATATTTTAGGTATCATATACATAAGGAGAAATATTATGATTTAATGTGCTTGATTTTAGAGATAACCTGATTACTAGGGGAAAAAAAACTAAATAAAAACTTAATCTCTAGAAGAGGAAAAATGTGGAACTATTATAATATTTTATTTTATTTTTTAAAAGTAAATTGTTTTGTTTTGTTTTTAAGATTTTATTTATTTATTTTTAGAGAGAAGGGGAGGGTAGGATAATGAGTGGGAGAGAAACGTCAGTGTGTGGTTGCTTCTCATGCACCCCAATCTGGGGACCTGACCTGTGACCCAGGTATGTGCCCTGACTAGAAATTGAACCAGCAACCCTTTGGTTCATAGATTCATGCTCAATCCACTAAGCTACACCAACCAGGGCAATATTTTAAATATGACATATAGCCATAACTGTTCTGAGCAAGTTAGGGTAAAATATCTATTAAATGTCATGATATTTTTATTTTTAACATTTAAAAGTTTTTATTTCTGCAGTGAGAGAAAAATAAGGATACAAAGAAAAATGTAATAGCCCTGGCTGGTGTGGCTCAGTGAATTGAGCGCCAGCCTGCAAACTTAAAGACTGTCAATTCAATTCCCAATCAGGGCACATGTCTGCGTTGCAGGCCAGATCTCCCATAGGGGGTGCGGAAGAGGGAATCACACGTTGATGTTTCTCTCCCTCTCTTTCTTCCTCCCTTCCCCTCTCTCTAAAAATAAATAAATAAAATCTTTAAAAGAAAGAAAAGAAAAATGTAATGAAATAACTAAATCTTACAAGGAGTAACTGCCACTCACCACCCTATGCATTTCACACGTGTTGGCATTTTTAATTTTCATAGCAACTATCTCATGTAAGATAGTTAATAATATCATACTCATTTCCAGATGAAGAAACTAAAGCCTGAACAGGTTTTTAAGTTAACAAGTTCCCATAATTTTTACAAGTATATAGTAAAATAGTTACTGTTGCCTACTTGGTAGTAAAGATGAACACATATAATGAAGATTAACCCTTTTCTCTTTTGGAAGTTTCTTTGTTCTCCATTTTAGCACCTGAAAAATGCTTGGAACATAGGGTGTGCCAAATAAATATTTTTTAAAAAGCCTTAATTGTATTTAACTATGAATTAAAACTTTTTCTCATTAGCTGAAATAAAATTCTCCTTTACCTACTTCACAGCTTTTTCTCCCTTAGCTAAATTTCTTCCTTCTGCTCAGAAAGTTACTACAGATTGATTTTTTTGTCAGAAGAACCTTTGGGCAAAATAGTGAAAATAAACCCAATAGGCAATGATTTACCACTTTGTAAAACACATTTTCTGAAGATGAAGTGAATCTCTTTGGCACTAATCTCTATGCCATTATGCACTGAGTGCGGAATCAGTAACCTGGATTGTAGCACAGGTGATCATGGCTGCTTTGGACGTGCACATTGATTTACAGAGGGAGATATATTTTTTAAATGTTTTACAATATCTAACACTTCCTCAGACCTGTCATTCTGCTGATAACTCTTAATTTGGAGATGATTTGTCCTTAACACTATAACACATTGTCTTCCTCTTGAACAAAGAGAGAAGACAGACACAAAATTAGATGTTTACCAGACAACAGGTTCTACCTAAAACAAATACTGCTTTGTTTTCATGGTATTTTTCTCTTATGATTGTAGCTTATTTATTTCAAACTCCTCTGATTTTCCATTGAAGATAGTAAAATGAGACTTCCTTTCCAAATACATAAGTTAAAATGCAGTTTATTTTAAGAAATGTAAAAGTAAATATTAGGTAGTACTATGTTTTGGAACTTAAAGGTGACATGTGAAAGTTTAAAGTTTGGGAAACTTTTCTGTATGTTATTAGAATAATCAGCATAATCATTATGACACATAAATATCCAAACTCCATATTTTAGAACATAATAATAATGGTTTTCTCCAGTTACTAGTGAGGGAAAGAAAAGTAGTGGCATATATAATAGCATGTGTGTGGTAATGGACATGGCTTATGAGAAGTGTAGAATATTGAAAAATTCACCATGATGTTGAATATAAAAATCATTTACTAGAAAAATGAATATTTTAGTCATTTATGGAATTTTTTAAATTTTTAGAAGTTTGTTTGCTTTTGACCAAAAAAATTTAGAGCCCAGAAAATAAAGCAAGAGATAAAAACAGTTTCCTTTTAAGAGTTATTCAAAGGGATTTAGACTTTTTTGAATGACAGTAAAACTGGTACTTGGAGAAACTACATAAAAAGTAAATATAATATCAGGAATACTAGGGAGAATTAATAAGTAAAAGGAAAAATATTTACATATGTAATTTTTAAATAATCAAATTGAATTATTATTGGGGATCGAAATGAGTATGCTCAACATAAATGAATTATAAGAATAAATCAAATACTCGATGTGATTATTCAATAGGAAGAGGTCTCATGTAATTAAACAGGCTTTTTAAATGTTTATGGACAGTAAATATGTGTCAAACTTAAACAGAAAATATCAATTAATAGTGTAGCCTCTGAGCACTGAAATCAACTGGAACTGTGTAAATTTTATAAATGCAATATTTCTTCCTGGTGGCTATTTTTCCTGATTATTCCCTTGGATTGTTGAAAATATTTATTGGCAATATGATTATCTTAACATAGACATTATTTTCAATGAATAATTATTGGTCAAGATAGAGCACTGTAATGAATTGGACTTTGGTCACCCCATCCTCAACTCAATTATCAGGTCTGATATCCTGCTTATCTTCTATTGTGTTATACGAGTGTATTATTAACAAATAATGCCTCATAAGCCACTTTAAATATACATTAACAATTATTGAATGTGGGAGGTGGAGGTGGGTAGAGCACAGGACAGTAATTGGGGAAAAATGGGGACAACGGTAATTGAATAGCAACAAAAAATAAATTTTAAAAAATGAACAAATAGAAAACTGTTCTAAAACAACATGATATCCTACCATTTTAATAGGTAGCAAGCTTTTGCATTATACATGTGTCGGTCGCTGTTAGAGGCAGAGTGCTGCTTTTGCATCAGCTGCTGCTTCTGTCTGGACTGCTGTTTCCCCACCTTCACCCTAGCTCCTTCTCTCTCTTCATTCTTGTCTCTGTGGGAAGTTTCCTGACTACTCTGCCTGAAGTAACTTTCTCTCATCATCTTCTGGTACACTGCTTACTTTTTCAACATAGCATTTAATACTACTTGATTGTATATTATGTTTGTTTATAGTCCATTCTCCCATTTGTACTAGACATTGGTTCTGAGAGGACAAGGACAACTTATGACTTATTTACTTCTGTGTCTCTGGTGGTCAGAGGAGTGCTTGGCACCTGGCAGATTCTCAGTAAATTTTGTTTAGGTGAATTGCCTCTCAAGTGGCTAACTTCTCATGCCACATTATCTTTCTTATAGTTTAACAATTGCATCTTTTACTATTAATGCATAGCATCAGTTATTGGTCTAAGAAATCAGTACTGATCTTTGTTTGGAAATTGTATGATCATTATGCTGTATTTCTTTTTTTTTAAATTTACCTTTCTATGCCTATTTTTAAATGAGCAACATTGTTAATTTAAAAGTATTGGTAATCTTTCCAGAAAAAAACTAAAGTAATTAAGTATATAAATTCTTATTGTATATTGCTGTTAATAGGTCATAGAAGTTATGTTAAATGCTCAGATTTTTTCATTGCAATGAAAAAAATAAATACTGGCAGGGTTCTTCTTCCTTTCTTCCTTTCTGTCCATATATATGTATGTATTTATTTACAAAACTAAACATTCTGTTCCCATATGATTGGATGATAGCCTCTTTGGTATTTACCCAAATGAGTTGAAATGAATGTCCACCAAAAATCTGCACTCACATGTTTGTATCATTATTCATAATTGCCAAACTTTCATTGATTTAGAAGAAGTATCATGACACAAGCCTGGGTGAAGAGAGAAAGACAGGGGGTAGGTGGAGGGTTGGAGATGGAGAGAGGGAATGGGAGAAAGAAAATGTTAATACATAACACACTGTTTTCAGCTTAACCTGTCCATTGACATCTCAATTATTTAAGCCAACACATTTCTGTCTGTTGAAAGCCACGTTAAGCTGATTTTCTATTACCTATGGTTGAGAGTCCTGTCTAATAGGATAGAGGGGGTTATATATGTTCTGGGGTTTTTAAATATACCAAGAAGATGTACTTAGTGTGACTGTGAACTGACTTAAGATAAAAAGCTAAGCTTGGAGTGGATGAAATGGTTTAATTTTTCTCAAGATGACTGGTATTTAAGCAAGATCTTAAAAAGCAAAATTTGAACAAGTGACATCAAATCTTATCAGGGATGCAGAGGGGGTGGTCTTAACTGAGAGTCAAGCAGATAGTAGGCAGGAAACTAATATTTTACACATATATTTTATTAGCTTAAGGGAGAAATTATTCTAATCATTATCAAAATATATATTAAGACATTCATGAAATCTTAAAAGGTTTGGGAGTTTTGATGTACAGGGTGGAGCAAAAGAAGGTTTACAGCTGACTACACAAAACACAGAGTTTAGTTGTATATTATTTGTTAATTGTATTATTTTTCTTCCATACATCTGTTAACCCACTTTTGCCCCACTCTAAATTTTATGGTCTAGCACAAATAATTAGGAAAGGGGACATGGTGAGAATTTTATCCTAGGGAGAAACTTCCTGGTGCAGAGAGAAAAATGCACTGGAGGGACAAGATAACAGAGCAAGTTACATTGGCAGAAACTTTTAGATTTAGTTAAATTAATATTTTTGGTACAGACAGGCTATTGTCGAGGTGAGCAGTGAGTAGAATCTTCACTAACATAGTAGCTATGGAAATGGATGAAAGTAAGAGAGAGCTGGAAGAAGTTGTGGAGAAAGAAAAAACAGGACTGAAAAAGTAAAAAGATGATCAAGTTAGAGCATGTTGCCACTGATACCTATGAGAGTGGAGATTTATTGATAGTGGCAACAAATACAGAATGAAGAATATATTAGCAGGAAGAGGAAGATCTATGAGGACACTAATTCAGGTTTCTTTAATATTTTTAACTTTTATTAAGTATAATTGATACACAATGTTATATTAGTTGCAATAGTTTCAGGTGTACAACATAGTGATTTGATACCTTTATACCTTACAAGGCGATCACCTCGCTAATATTAGTAATCTGTCACCATGCAAACTTACCACAGTATCATTGACCACATTCCTCTTTACTTTTTTCACTCATGATTTAGGAACCAAAGGCTTTGTTCCCAAAGCTTAGCTATTGTTCACTTTATTGGAAAGGGAGTGTTGCTGGGATTGGCAGCCTGTAGGAATTCCTGCTACTAAATATTATTGGTTAGCCAAAAAGAAAAGTGCACTGATTCCATATAATATGTGATTATGACATAATTATGATTCCACATAATATGGTCCCAACTATATGATGTTCTATGAGGAATTAATTCTCATATTTCATCTGGAAAGTTTTTTTAACAGAAATTACTACATTAATATCTTAAAATATTTTGTTAGGCCTTTTTTCTTCCAGTATGGAAGATTCATGTTACCTGTCTTTTGCCAAAGGATTAATTATTTTATATTATTCATTACACTTTCCTAAAGTATCCCAATATTTTTCATAAAGTCATAAATATGAATATAGACAGCTATCACTGTTTACTATCAGTTTTTCCTCCTGTGTATCTCCCTTGATCTCCCTTAAGGATTTGGATTTTATAAAAAATACAGAGAAGACTAGTGGTATAACTCTCAATCTCACAAAAAGAACCCTCCAGCTACTGTAAATGGTGACAAACTAGGTGCCCAATGTGTTTTGGTTTAGTTGAGCAGGATAAGACTATTTATAGCTGATTTTTTAAATGCATACATTTATTAAACAAATCTCAAATCTAGTAAGTCATAAAGGAATGTTAGTTTGTTAAAATACTTATTTGAAGCAATTGTTTTTTTCCTTAATTTATCCGAAGTGCATTTTGGAGTGCATACTGGATGTCAGTCATTTTTGTATAAGGCATTTCTTGATGGGGGAGCGGGGGCTCCATGAACATAAGAATCCAACCAACGTAGGTAATTAATGTCCTGAAGACAGATCCATGTTTTAGCCACAAGAGCATCACCCAGTGTGTACCAGAGCCTCACCCATGGCATGTTCCCAGTGAATGTAGCACTGGTATAACTGGTTTATATAAAGTTGGGATTACCTATAGCAGGGTGTCAAACTCATTTTCACTGGGGGCTATCACTGGGGGACATTTCAGCCTCAAAGTTGCCTTCAAAGGGCTGAAATAATTTTAAACTGCATAAATGTAACTACTCCTAAACTGTTAAGGACTTGAAATTACATTCAGCCCTTTGAAAGGCAACCGCAAGATTGATGTGGCCCCTGGTAAAAAATGAGTGCAACACCCTACACCTATAGTCATAATTTACCAGCTTTGTTTCTTTTTTGTATGAATTATTTATTTATTTATTTGGATAGATGTGCATATCTTCCATTAGTTTGGTGTTGTTCCATCCACAGGATACTGAGTATTTTTGAAAAAGCTTTAAACAGGTTATATTCCTATAAATTCCTGGCAATTGATTATTTTAGCAATATTACATATATATTTTTAAATATATAAACATTAGAAAGATTAGTATAATAAATTCCCATGTATGCATCACCTTTTTTAACAGTTACCAATTCATTGCCATCAATATTTTTATAAACTGCCAACTGTTCATCTACAAAGTCTTTTGAAACAGATCCTGACAGTATATCATTTTATCTATAGATATTTTGTGTATATCTCTAGAAGAGTGAGATTCTCTAAAAAATTAATACTACAGTTGCACAAAGAATACTTAGTCATGACTTTATAATATCACCACGTAGTCAGGATCCACATTTCTCAAATAGTCATACTCTTTTAAAAGTGCATTGAACCAGGAACAAAATAGAGCCCATTGAAATTGGTTGATAAGTATATTAAGTCTCTTTTGATAGATTCTCCTATATTTCCTGATTCTTGGCCTTTTGGATGAATAGAAATAGAAGATACATATGTATGTACTGAACCATAAGTTCATACTAATTCAACTCAAATTTGAATTACAGGGTCTTAATAATCTTATTGAACTATGTATCTGCATCTCCTTTCTCTCATGCTGAGTGTCCTTGTTCTTAATGGTACCATTTGCTTTACTTCATACAATATAAAATATCATTTCAGTATTCATGACCAAGACCAAAATAAACAATATGGTTACCAAATACAAGTTGTATTTTTGTTTGCTTTTCCATTGATTTTGCAGTTGAAAATCATGCTTTAACAGGTTCATTTGTAGTAACCATAATTTAGAAAAAATTAAACGTGTAAACCATGCTTATTATTAGGTTTTAAAGATGAGACTTATTAAAGTTTCTTGCTAAAGAGAGAAAAGTTTTTCTCTAAGATACAAGTGACTTGACAATAGAACTGGAACCTAAGCAATTCTTGAGATTGTTCTTTCTTTCTCTAGTCTTTTTTTAAAATTTCCTCTTTTTATGTTTGCTCTCTTCTCTCTGTACCAGTAAACTATTTTTTTTTTTTTGGCCTGGTTATAGATTCTGCTCCCTTATAATTTTGTCTTATCCAGAGAACATGTTACTGTACTGTGGTTTTCATCTTCACCTTCCATTAGCAATAGCTTCCTTCTCTCAAAATTTCCCAGACGTCATACTTTGGTTATTAGATTTTCTCAAGTGTAGGATGTCCTTGAATAACATGCACACCATCTAGCCCATCTATTATTCTGTCAGTGGGCATTACCTAGAACTGGTCATTAACTAGCATTTGTTTTGTATATTTTATAAAGAGCCATGTGTGTGGCAGACATTCTAAAGCAAGACCTGACAAGTCTAGCATGATTTCAAGAAATGTTTTGAATAACAAATGTGTCTTGCTTTTTTAGTTGGCTTGGATGGCATTTATTCTTAGCCTCCGATATTATATAAATTATATGGGAATAAATGCAGTATGTTTAATTTTATTGTTTAGATATTGGGTAAATATAATGATACTGCTTTTCTATGGGTGGGTGAATTTTAAGGAAATAAATTCCTAGCTTACATGAAGTAATTTTGTTTCATTTTCCCCATTCTCTTCGATTTCCCTTCCCAAGATATCAGATGATATAACTAGAACTCTTAAGACAAGCATGTGGTGGTCAGATCCATAACTTATACTGAGGTTTGTTCTTGTTCAGAAGCAGCTAATATTAAATTCAATGTTCTCAAATATTTACTCAGAGTAATATGCTCCATTTGGTCTGTGCTATGATTTTTGGTTCCTACTTAATAATAGTTCTAAGCCCTTTAGCAAATATAACAGCAGGAAGACCATAATGTTCAAAACAACAGACTCGTTAAATGTGTAACATATTTTTTTCTTTCCTGTTTTGCCTTTACCAGTTTAATGTTGTTTCTGGAATCTTTGGCATATTTGCACATTTTTCTATGGCTTAAAAGCATCTATTTTAGTTGTTTCTCTTTTTAAACACATAAGATATATGTATATGACCAAAGCTTCATCGCACTTCCTTTCTGAGGGGCTGGGGCATTTAATTCACCTTCTCTATTATCTCCAGGCTTCAGAATTGCCACACACTTTCACTGTTCAAGCATTTATCAGTAAATGTTTTAACCTTATAGTGATTTCATTTACTTTAACCATTCCTATATTGAAGAGAAAAAAAGAGAATGATTGTAAAGTTCAAAAAATTTCCCTGCTTAAAGTATGAAGTTGGTTCCTATTCTTTCAGAATTAAAGAGTTTTCTCTGTTGGGGATTCAGCCACTTTGTCACTATATACAAATATAGAATCAACTAATTCTAGGAATGAAAAAGTAGCATGAAAAGTTACTACATATAAGGAGATGACTCCTAATTCCTGACATAGTGGGAAAATACAGAATCCTTCTGTGATAGGTTGCTTTTTGTTTCCAGCAATTCCCTTCCTTCCTTCCTCCCTCCCTCCCTTCTTCCTTTCCTTCCTTCCTTCCTTCTCTCACCCCAGGACAATTTTTTTCATAGCTTTTAGGAAGAGAATAGGGAGAAAAAGAAGCATCTATGTGAGAGAGAAGCATCAATTGGCAGCCTCCTGTGCGTGCCCAGGCCAGGGTCCGGTGCCTACACCAGGATCATACAAGCAACTGGACTAGGGGTTGCACATGCCCACACCTGGGCCAGGGATCAAACCTGCAACCTAGGTATGTGTCCTGACGTGGAATCAAACCCACAACCTTTTGGTTATGATACGATGCTCCAACCAACCGAGTCAAACCAGCCAGCATAATCCTTTCTTTTAAGAGGGTTGTGAATCCCCACTCATTATGATGTGTCCTATTCTGTGTCTTAGAGACAGGGTTTTTATCCCTGCCTCTGATTTTGGCTTTGGCTTTGTAACCCATTTTAGTCAATGTAATATTAGTGGATATGACTTATGTCACAACTCAACATAGGGGTAACAGGCATCATTAGTTTCTGCCAGTTCTTTTGCTCCCTCCTCTCTGTCATGAAAATGGCAAATCCCAAGAAGGACTGCTCTTTCAACTTGGGCAATAGAACAAGACATCATGTAAATCAGAGATGCAACAGGTATAATATGAGAGAGAAATATGTGCTGTTGTAAGCCACTGAGATTTGTGGGTTATTTGTTATAACAGCAAATATGAATAATATAATTCTTTCTTGCAATATGTAAATTTTTTTTTAGAAATTCCTTCTTTGTTATATTTTTCTTGTGAACTCTGAGGAACAAAAGACACTAAGAAGGCCTACTGGTGGCTAACTGGGCTCAAGTTTTATAAAAGAACCTAGTAGCCATTTTTGCCCAAAGGCTCTCATCAAACTTCACTTCACAGGGAAGCCTGAACTGAACTGTCTGCCTCTAAACTGAACTGTCTGCTGGCACTGCCATCTGAGCTGGCACTTATAAAGGAGTTCCTGGAATCCTATATAAACCAATAGGATTGGGTCTTTCCCCATCCAATTGGAGCTGCACAGCTCTGAAAAGAGTGGCTCTCTTATGACCAATCAGAACAATGCCTTTTGGACCAATCAAACTGCAAGCATTTGGAGTTTCATTTGCATGATAATGGACCAATCAGGCACCAGGGGCTTTTGTCCTTATAAGCCAGCTACACTCTAGCTCCCAGAGCACACTTTCTTTTTCCTTGGAAGACTGAAGTCTGTGTCTCCTTGGCAGCGCTGAAATGCTAAAGATGTCTTGAAGAACAGAGGGGATCAGCTCATCAAGCAGAGCAGACATCAAGCAGAGAAGTGCTGTCTAGCTGGAGAGGGGCCTGCTGCGCTGTCTTGTGCAGGGCTGTATCACAATTAAACTGTTCCACAATTGTGCCGTTTTCACAGCCATGTTATATCACGATTGAGCTGTTTTGCCTGGATAACATTTCTCCTTCACTGCACCCCAAATCAGGGACTCCTGTTGGCATTGAATTTGTGCCAATGACCATCAGTTGACAGTCTTCAGAATAATAAATAATTCTACGCTTTAAGTTCCTTGAAGTTCTTTAAATTTTTTTCTGTGTATCTTTCACAAAGTAGTTAAAGTTGTTTTTTCATAAATGTTTGAGTTAATGATTTAATAACTAGAACAGAAGATTGGCCATCAACGAGAGAAACTCTGTAAATTAGATATTATATCCAGGTCAAAAGTACCTCATATTGTCTCATTTAATCAGTAGTTTTTGAATTTTGGATTACTGAAAAATTACTTCTAAAAATACTAAACTATTGTGGTTTCTTAAAATTGTTATTACATGTTTAATTCATTACCCATTTAGACCATGTGTTCTATAAGTGCACTGTTAAACATGACTTATCAATTTGGGATAGAAAACATTAAATAGCCAAGTTAATTCTACCACAGGGTAAACCAACATTAAATATAGTTGAAAAATTTTTCTAGTTTATTGAATATTTTATTAATTAACATTGGTAGACCTAAATATAAAAATTGCTACATTCAAGGAAATATCATGAAATAAAATGGATGTTTTACTTTGTGTTCTAAAACACACCAGAAAATTAAGATATGCAGGAATCAGAGCTCAAATCATACCAAAATCCAACTGTATCATTTCTTTTACTTGTTAACAGTTAATAATTTTCATTCTTGACAATCTCTTTTTCCAAGTAATTTACCACCTCATAGACTAAAAAAACACTGCAATTTCATATTATGCAATCTTTTCTGTAGATTAGCAAAGAAGCCTACCTGTGACCAGAACCATAAAACTTTCTATCATAAGCCTTAAAACTATCTCTTCTGATTCCAGGAGTGTTTTTTTAAAGAAGAGGAGAGAGGGTACGTAAAAGGTCAGGGCAGCTTTCAAAACATACAGAATATGTGAATATAAGGACTACTTATACTTTTCCCTGAAGGAGGTACAGGCTTATTTGTTTCCACTAAGTTTTCTAGAATAAACAAAAGTGTTTGCAAAATCAGATAAGTTCACTTAATATTACCAAATTACCTTTGGTACATTTCTTTTCTTTTCTTTCTTCTTTATTATTAATTAAATTTATTGGGGTGACATTGGTTAATAGAATTATATAGGATTTAGGTAGGCGTACAATTCTATAATATATTATCTGTATATTGTATTATGTGTTCACCACCCCCAAGTCAAGTCTCTTGCCATCACCATTTATACACCCTCCACCCTCCTCTACCTCTCCCCACCCCTATTTCCCGCTGATAATCACCATACTATTGTCTGCAACTATGAGGTTTTTTTTTTTTTTGCTTAATCTCATCACCATTTTCACCCAATGCCCCAAACCTTCTTCCCAGCTGTCAGACTGTTCTCTATGAGTCTGTTTTCATTTTATTTGTTAGTTTATTATGTTCTTTAGATTCCACATATGAGTGAAATCAGATGGTACTTGTTTTTCTCTGCCTGGCTTATTTCATTTAGCATCAAGCCCTCCAGGTCAATCCATGCTGTCCCAAAGGGTAAGGCTTTCTTTTTTTTAAGGTTGAGGAGTATTTTGTTGTGTAAGTGTAAAACTCAACACCAAGAACAAGCAAATCAGTTAAAAAATTGGCAGGGGACTTGAAATAGGCACTTCTTCAATGATGACATACAGACAATAGACATATGATGATTCTAATCATCAGAATGATTCAAATTAAAACCACAATGAGCTATTACTTCACACATTTCAGAATGGCTATCATCAAAAATTCGCAAACAACAAGTGCTGACAAGGATGTGGAGAAAAGGGAATCCTTGTGCATGATTGGTGGGAATGAAGCTTGATGCAGCCACTGTAAAAAAACAGTATGGAAATACCTCAAAAATTAAAAATGGAGCTGCCTTTTGACCCAGTGATTCCACTTCTGGTAATATACCTGAAGAAGTCCAAAACACTAACTCAAAAGAATATACACACCCTTATATTTGTTGTAGTGTTATTTACAGTAACCAAGATTTGGAAGCAGCCCCAGTGCCCATCAATAGATAAGTGGATAAAAAGTTGTGGTCTGTGCCCTGGTCAGTGTGGCTCAGGTGGTTGGAGCATCCCATATCTGAAAGTTTGTGGGTTTGATTTCCTATCAGGATACATACCTAGCTTGTGGGTTTGATCTCGGGTTTGCATGCATGCAATCCCTTGTTTAGGTACATACATAAGGCAATCAATCAATGTTTTTGTCCTTTTTTTTCTCTCCCTTCCTCTCTGTCTAGAAGCAATGAAAGAATGACCTCAGGTAAGGGGAAAAAGAAAAGCTGTGGTACCTTTGACATATTTCTGTCTATTTATATGGTTTTAATCAATTGAACTCTCTTGATTAAAAGTAAATTTATGTTTCTAGATATGTGAAGACCTTGGTATTTCTATTAAACAAGTTGGAGCATCCTTTCTTATTCCTATACAAAACTTGGAAAAAATATAATCACCATGTACTAGATGTTTGTTCCTCTAACCTTCTTAATTCATAACAAACACAATTTTAACCATAGCTAGGATAACCTCATGCCACAGTACATCAGCAGAAGACTGTGATTTGTTTTTCTCTTCAAAATACCTATATCACATAACCTTCTCTCACTATAGGCAAGAATAGAGTCAGTTTCAAAGTAAGGTGCATCTTAGTTGAGCTTAATTTACCATTTCTAATAATATATTGCAAATTATTGTTTTTCTTCTGATACCATATATGCTTTCTTCTTTATCAATTCCATTTCTTTAAAAAACTTTTAAAACTTTTTTAGTATATGAATATTTTAATTTTCAAAATAGACATACTGTGGTATTAACAGCATCAACTGATCATGTAAAAAACTTATAGGAGTCACCTCTGATAATGGCTAACATTCAAAAACTGCATTTAAATTCACTTAGTTAGCTTCCTGTAATAGGTTCATAAAACTGAATAAAAAAAGTAAAGGAGGTAATTTATTAAGTCCTCTGAATGGAGGGTAATGATTCTGATGAATAGCAATATCTGAATTTGAACCTTTCCACTCTGAGGAAGAGACAAACCATTAGAAGCATCACTGCAAAGTACAGCAGTGAGGCCATTTGTCAGTATAAAGTGGTAGAATGCTGAATCTGTTTCTAGAAAACCTTCCCGTTACATGGAGTCCTAGTATATTAATGAATAACCAATATCAGGATTTGGATCCTCAAAAAAGTGAGAATAATTAAAGCTTCAGAAGATAACTAGGGAAAGTATCAGTTTGCCTTGCTGACATGCAGGCATAAATTGAAGCTCTTTAGACTTTTGTTTTAAGACTTTTATTGCTTACTGTTAGAACTTTATTCAAATTCATGCTGGAAAAAAATATAGTTGATTTATTTTGGCAAATAAGAAAGAAAATGTTATAAACCACCTCCCTCCCAGGGCTCAAACATTTAGTTCAGTTGCAAACGATGCAGGATATTCAGTTATGATGTGTAAGTGCAAAGGCCAATAAGATGGTAATTGTATGTTAAGCTTCTTAAAGACATTTTTAATCCGAGGTACCCTTAAGTAAAATGTCATGCTTCTCTAACCATTTCTCTAATGTCATCTCAAGTTTTTTTGTAGGGTGATCTTAAGGTTAATGTTAGTAAATTAATGTGATAACAATGTGATACCAAGTATGAGATCTTTACTTGTGCCTATAGAAATATTACTCCTTTTAAACACCTGGACATCAGAGCACTTTCTTTGAATTTATTATCTGATTTCAACAAATTATATTTCATTGGAACTATTTTATGATGTAAATAGTAGTGAGACTTTAAAAGGGCTCCGGAGAAATGTTAAGTCACATTCTTTAGGACAAACGCCAGCTGCTGTTGCGCAACAACTACAGAGTTGAGGAGTCACAACAAAAAAATATGGCTTACAATGCCTAAAACATTTACCAGCTTGTTCTGTACAGTACACGGTTGGCCGGTCATCGGTACACTTTATATGCTCCTATTTGAAGAGGAGGGTCAAGACTAAAATACATAAGGAGAAGATAAAGAAGTAAAGCCTGAATATTTCTTTTGTTACATTATAGGAAATTATTGACATCTTGAGGGATAATCTGTTACACACCAAGCACAACATATTTCTCCTTTCAATAGGTCTTAGTATTAGACTCGATTTTAAAATCCTGAGACTTCTATAGGAATGTTGTGCAGGGTGGGTGAGGAAACATGCAGTTTTTGTTAAAAAGAAACAGCCTTGGCTCACAGTAGGAACCTATTCCTGACGTAGTTTCTGTAGCTAATGTAAAATTTTGTTCAAGTTTCCAGCTGTTACATAATAGATATTTGTCTTAAATATTGTTGGTTAATTTATTGTTTTGTTGGAGAGGATCCCAATGAGTCACTGAAAATAAATTATATTAAATTAGGCCTTTACTGGTAGATAGAAAACATAACACCTTGATCTGTAAAATACTTGCAGTTTGGCTGAATGAGGTCATGGTTGATAGAAATGTATTTCTGATAAGTAATCATACATTTTGGAAAACTGTTAAACCAACAGGAAACAATTAGAGTCTTTAAAGAAACACACCAATAAATTAATGTTTTCATTGTTTATATCATGAGATTAAAATGCAATATGATATCAAGTTATGTTTTTCAAATGCATTTCTGAAATGATTTGAAATAATCAAACATTTTGTTTTAAATAAATGCTTTTAGGTTAAAAGTTTGTCATTTGGAGTAAAATAAAATTAGCTACATCCCTCACACCAACACAAGAAGAAACTGAAAATAGAGAACAACATAAACAATGAAAACATACATTTGAGAAGAAAACAAGAGTGTATTTCTGTATAACTTGAGTGTACGGAAGTGCTTTCTAAATTGACTCTATTTAGATTCATTAAAATTAAAGATGGATAAATTACACTAGACAGATATAGAAATATTTTCATGGCAAAATGCACTCTTAAGTAAAGTCAAAATGCAAATAAAAATTGGAAGAAAATATTTACAAAAGATATAAATAGATGGTTTTCCAAAAATTATTTCAGAATTGCTCTTAAATATGTGAAAAGAGATTCAACTTTACTCATAATAAGAGAAATGAAAACTAAAACTACACTGAGTTTTGCCATAATTTTGGAATAATTTCAAAAATTTAAAATACACTCTTGGCAAAACTGTGGGGAAACAAGCATTCTCGTACATTATAGGTGAAAATGAAAAGTGGTAAAATCCTATGGATGGGAATTTGGCCATGTCTAGGAAAACCAATGGGCATTTATCTTTCATTCCAACAATTCCACTTTATGAATACATCCTGAAGATAAATGTCCCAAAGTACAAAAATCATAAATACAGAGTTATTACTTATAACATTGTTTGTAGTTCTAATATATTGGACATTTCTAAAATACCCAGATGTAGATTAGTTGGACAAATTATAGCAAATACATATAATGGTGTTTTATGCATCTGTAAAAAAAGATTAAGGAAGATATTTGAGAACTGATATGGAGTTATTTTCCAAGAGATGATCTTAAGTAAAAAAGCAAAGTGCAAAGAGAATGCATGTCAGCCTTCACATAGGGAAGAGTAAGTAACAGTGTGCACGCATCTGCCTCCTTGAACAAGAAGCAACATGAGTGTTGAGCTGGTACAGTGGGTGATTACAGAGCAGCAGGAACGGGGGAGAGGTGGCACTTCTAGTACTTTCCTGTGTAGTTGCATGAAGGCTAATGTTCTATATGTTCAAGAAATAATATTTTAAAAAGGAAAGTAAATGAAAACTTAAAACTGAACCCAACTATAAACAAATGAACACAATCGTATTCATACGAATAGCATAAGCAACCTGAAGAAAAAAAATTGAAAGAAAGAAAAGCCTAATCCAAGTAACTTGTAACTTTGGATTTAACTATATGTCCTTTGTTCCCATGAACACATAAGATAAATAAACTTTTTTAGATGATTTGCTTACTTCAGTGGTATTGACAAAACAATTCTCAAATCCTGAGATTATTTTATGTGTTTTGGAATAAGGGAGATACCCATAGAGAGTGGAGAAGCAAGGAAAGACCTCCTGAGATAGATTGGAACTAAAGTTATCAGTGAGAACTTGTGACCTCTGATGTTATATATAATACCCACAAACGTTTGTGTTTTTTATTGTGTATAGACAATAGATATAAGTATATGCACATGTGCGCGCGCGTGTGTGTGTATGCACTTCTAGGCTGCTTCAGAGAACAGATATCTGAACTCTGACACCCAGTAGCAATGAGCATATTTAGTGCCTTGACCTTGTTTTTTAAATACCATCCCCAGTGGAAGGACCCAGGACCCCTCTAAGGAATGGCTCACTATAAAACTGGTGCAGCAAAAGCTCCAAATAAGCCCGGAAAATCTTTTCATGCCAAAAGAACAAAGAAGTGTTAACAAAATGATGAGAGTGATGAAAAGTACACAGGAGACATCTTGAAGGAGCTCCCACTGGTCAAATCTGAAATAAATTAATCCTCAGATAATTAAGGATAGTAATGAATAATGAATTGCTAAACAATAGAATTAATGAGTGCCAAAAATAAAGAGATCACGAACAGATGGACAGATAAATTAACAAATACGTGTGTGTGAAAAAAGGAAGGTCTTTTCTTGAAACAGAATATCAGTTGATAAATGTTGAGAGACTATTAGAGTTGGAAAAAAACATCATTTTGCAACCATCATAATAAAGATTGGTCAGGGGCAAGGATCATCCACAGATGCTAAATCTAGGGAGACATTTTGATGAGAAACTTTATATTAAAGTGTGTTACAACAGATTACTAATATGTTTGTAAAAGAAAAAATTATAGCTCTTGACTGGAGAAGCTGAAGGATACCCTGACCAGGTGATCATTAATGAGAGCAGGCCGGCTTTGTCTGCTTCAGCGTGTGGCGCCCTAAAGAAACACGCAGCCTCTCTTACAGCAGGCTGACCGAGGGTATGTGCCTTGTATTTAATCACAAGGAAACAAACTCCAAGGAAACAAAACAAAAGGAGCAAAGCACGGAAGTGTCAATATGGAAGAAAACGAAAGGCTGAAAAAATATTCTAGATTAAAGGAGATTTAAGAGCATAAATGCAATGCGTAAATCTGGGCCAGATCCTGTGTAGGAAAAAATATTATAAAGGACAATACTAAGAATATTTATAAAATGTGAATATGGATAATAGATTAAGTGAAAATATTTTTAATGTTAAATTTCTTAAAGTTCATAACTAAATTGTGATTATCTAAGATAACACTTTTGTTTGGAAATACATATTAAGAATTTGGTATATAGGAATGAAAAAGTTTGATAAATGGAATTTAATCTAAAATGGTTCAGAAAAATGTGTACATTTATACATACATACACATAGATATATACGGAGAGAGATGCAAAGCAAATAGTGCAAAATGTTAACAATGGATGGATTTGGGAAAATTATATGGATTTATTTTCTTCACAAATTTTCTGAAACCTGAAATGATTTTCAACTAAAATAGTTTAAAAACTTGGGCCAATGTTTCTAATCCTGAGGTCTAAATAAGGATACAGCTTAACTCTAAAACATTTTAAACACTCAGAAAAAAAATGGTTTGGTCATCACTTACGTGCTAAGCATTTTAAAAGATGTCAAAATTGTGAAATATTATATTTTTAGCTTATATAGGAAGCCATGTATGTTAAGAGCTTCCATTTAAAGATATAACTAATTTTAGAAGAACAAGTTATACTGTTGAAGTGTGAATTTATTATTTTCTTTAAAAGATTTATTATTATTTTCATTATTGACACTATTGCAGACATCCCCCATTTTTCTTCCCTTTGCTCCCTCCACCCAGCCCTAATTCCCTATACCCTTGCCTTCACCACATTGTTGTCTGGGGTCCTGGCTATGCATATATGCTCTTTGGCTAATTTCCTCCATCCAGTCCCACCAACCCCCTTCCCTCTGAGACTGTTACTGTATTCTTTGTATCCATGCCTCTGGTTTTATTTTGTTCACTTTATTTTGTTCATTAGTTTCCACACATGTCTGAGATCATGTGTTACTTGTCTTCCCCTGACTGGCTTATTTTGCTTAGCATAATATTCTCCAGGTCCATCCATGCTCTCATGAAGGGTAAGAGTTCCTTGTTTTTTTCAGCCAGGTAATATTCCATTGTATAAATGTACCACAGTTTTTTCTTGCACTCAGCTACTTGGGCTGTTTCCAGATCTTGGCTATGGTAAATAACACTGCTGTGAACATAGAGGTAAATATATTCTTTTTGATTGGTGTTCTGGGATTTTTTTAATATTAAGAATAATTTTATGTATATGTTTATATTATTTTTTGAGAAATAACTGACATGTAAAATTCTATACATACTTAATATATACAATTCAATGAATTTGAAATGCAGGTATATACTTATATAAAGCCATCACCACCATCAAGACCATAAACATGTCCATCGCCGCCTCCTAGATTCTCTGGTCTCTCTATTTTGGTCCATGATATACATGTCTGATTTTACTCTGGTACCACAGTTTTGATTACTCTAGCTTTATATTTTGAAATCAGGAAGTGTGATGCCTCCAGCTTTGTTCTCTTTGATCAAGGTTGCTTTGGGTATTTGTGGTCTGTTGTCTTTCATGTAAAATTCAAGATTTTTTGTTCAATTTCTGTGAAAAATGCAGTGAAATTTTGCATTGAATATGTAGTACCTTTGGGGTATGGGCATTTTAACAGTAATAATTTTTCAAATCCATAAGCATGAAATACCATTCTATTTATTTGCTTCTTCTTCAATTTCTTTCATTAATGTTTTTTTTTTTTTTTTTTTTCAGTGTGAGATCTTTTACCTCCTTGGCTAAATTTATTGCTAGGTATTTTGTTATTTTTGATGCTATAACAAGTGGTATCATCTTAATTTTTTTTCACAATGTTCAGAGTTCATAGTTAGTATATAAAAACACAACTTAAGTTTGTATGCTGCAACTTTACTGAATTCATTTACTAGTTCTAATAGATTTTTAGTGAATATTTAGGGTTTTTATTATATAGTATGATGTCATTTGCTAACAGGCAATTTAAATTCTTTCTAATTTGGGTGACTTATTTCTTTTTCTTAATTGCTTCAGCTAGGACTTGTAATACTATTTTGAATAAAGGTGGTGAGAATGGGTATTCTTGTCTTATTACTGATTGTGAAGGAAAAGCTTTTAACTTTTCAATGAGTACAATGTTAGCTGTGGTCTTGATGTATGTCCTTTATTATGATGAGGTACATTCCTTCTCTGCCTGACTGGTTGAGAGATTTTATCATGAAGAATGTTAAATTTTTTCTAAATGCTTTTTTCACATCTATTGTGGTGATCCTGTGCTTTTTATCCTTCATTTTGTTATTATGGTGAATCACATATATTGATTTGCAGATGCTGAACCCTCCCTAGGATAAATCCTGCTTGATCATGGTGTATGATCCTTTTAATGTGCCATTGAATTCAGTTTGCTAACATTTAGTTGAAGATGTTTGCATTTATATCCATGGTACTGCCCTGTAGTTTTCTTTTCTTATAGTTTTTTTGTCTGCTTTGGTATCAGGGTAAATCTGGCTTTGTAAAAACTAGTGTGGAAGTTATTCCTTCTATCTTCAGTTTTTTTAAAATAGTTTGAGATGGAATTGGTGTTATTATTTTCTTTTAACGCTTGGTGGAATTCAGTTGTGAAACTACCTGGTCCTGGGGTTTTCATTGGAGAGTTTGGTTACTGATTCAATCTCCTTACTTATTTCCCTGTTCAGACTTTACCTCTCTCTCTCTCTCTTTTATAATTCAGTCTTGGTAGGTTGTATGTTATCTAATTTGTTGGCACATCATTTTTTTATAGCAGTATCTTATGGTTCTTTGTAGTTTTATGATATATCAGTTATAATGTCTCCTCTTTCATTTATAATTTAATTTGAGTCTCCTATCTTTTCTCTTAGTCTAGCTGTTTTTCAATTTTTGTTTATCTTTGAAAAAAAACAACTCTTAGTTCATATTTTCTTGAAAATCTGTCTGGGAATTTTTAAATAATATGTTTGAAATACATTTAATACCCTGCATTTTTTCTATGAATACCTAAAAAGGTGAAGGCTTACATAATTTTATTTTATTGATTATTTTTTCTATATATTATTATTCTTTATCTAGCTTTTTCATCTATTAGCATTATTCACACCTAATATTTGATTAATAAATGGCACTATAAATATATTATTTAAATTATATTCATTTTACATATTATTCTTCTGTAAGATCTAGAACTGACATATGTGACTTAGAATAATACAAGATGCTAAATATTACTTTCCAAGTCATTAATCTCTGGATTCTCATAGCACTTTGCATATATTTGTAATAGAGTATGTACTATAATATAAATACTTGCTAATATCTCTGATTTTATCACTAGACTGTGAACTCCATGAAAACAAATGCTAATATTTATATTAGCATATATATTTTTTTTTTTTCATTCTCAGAACCTAGTGTTCAGTGCATATTGGAATCTAAGTGTATATATAAATGTAAGTCTGAGATACGTGGCGACTGGTTTTATTTACAGGTTCTAAGTCTGTTAAAACTATCTCAATTTAATGCAGACTTATTGAATCCTGGTATTGTCTCTGCAGCTATATTCTTTTGGTTACATCTTTAGACTCTCCACTATCATCAAATGCTCCCTCTCTCTTACATTGAGTCAAAATTGAACATCCTTGAATCCTACTTGCACAAGACCTTTTCACCCATTCATTCCTTCCCAAACTTCTTACCTTTGTTCAGAAGCTCATTCATCCTGAAGTATTATAATAGGCTCCTATTTCTTCGCCCAAGTCTTGTTCCTCACTCACTACCAGTCTTTCCCATCAGACATTCACTTAGAGAACACTGTTGGATTAATCTTCCATTGTTACAGTTTCCATTCAAAGATTCCTCATCTACTAACCCTGTATATCAATTTTCACTTCAAAGTAGCCTGTTTGTCTGTTTTCTCACTTGCTGCTTCATTCCCAATGATTAATTTTTAACATTCTATCTTTATTTCAAGGATTACCTCAGTTCTTAGTGGTCATCTTTCATTCTCTAGTGTTACATGTTTCTTGCACTCAAGGCATTTTTATTATTTTAATAATTTTTCTTTTAGTTTATTTCTCAGAATAGCTTGAAATTGTGTTTAGTGTACATATTTAAACCTCTTTTCATTGATGGACTGAAGTCAGAGCTCATCATATAGTAGATGTTTAATGAATATACATTGATGGTAGAATTATATTTATATCTATGCTAAATTATAGTTTAAAGAAAAGGTTACTTAAAATAATCCTCCAAACAAAAATCAAATGGTAAGCATTTCTTAATAATTTGTTACTAAATTCCTAATCAATGATATATTGTATTCAGGTAAGTGTTAAAATAGATTTTACTCATCAAAATTGCTTTGGTAAATAGTTTGCTTAAATGTATACAATTTTAAAAAAATGATGCCTCTTCTCCAATGCCTAAAGAGAAATCTCTCTTAAGAATTTATATTTTCCCTGGTTGGTTAAAGCCCATTAAGTTGGTTGGAGCATTGTCCCTTAAACTGAAGGGTTGTGGGTTAAATTCATGTTCAGGGCACATGCCTAAGCTGTGGGTTTGGTCCCAGTTGGGGCACATACAAGAGGCAGCCAATCAGTGTTTCTCACTCACATCAATGTTTCTCTCCCTCCCTTCCCTTCTCTCTGAAATCAATAAGCATATCCTCAGGTGAGGATAAGAAAAGAAAGAAATTGTCTTTTAAGAAAGTTTCCTCTGTGTTTATTTGCCTATACGTACAACTTTAAAAGTGAATAAATGTGGGTGTGTGCCAACAAAATGCTTCCATAAATAGTACAAGTGCCACTTTGTCAGAGTATGCATATATTAAGATGGTTCTTGAAACAAAGTAGTAGTCCCTCCATAAATTTTTGTGTTCTCCCAAAAGCTGTTTAAACATAGTACTAAAAATTTCATCTCGTAGTGATAATGACAATCTGTATGTATAAAATTTGCTTTACCAAACACCTATACAGCAGTCATCAGATGATTTGCAGGGGAATTGAGATGAAGCTGGATTAAATAGGGAAGACAGTAGAGTTTTTCCTTTAAGCAATGGTAAACATTACCAATATACATACAGATATTTATATGATGCACCATTCTTCCAGATGTGCAGCAAATGATGAAAAGAGCAAGAGCATGATCAAAATGGGTTAGAATCTACAGCACACTATTCTGTATCAGTGATGAAGAGATGACTTAGTTTAAAGATGTTATTTTAAAGCTGTGCACTTATATCTAAATAAGTATTAAATTCCTGTATGGTTATTCTATGATGAGCAATTAGGGTGCTTTAATTTACATCCTTAGTTCATTTGTAGTTAATCAAAAGCAACGTGGCTTTTGATCTAAGTAAGGGAAAAAACTTCAATACATGTTTATTTACCAAATGCAAAAATGAATTAACTATCCACAGTGAAAAATAATTTTATTCACTTATATTAACTTTACTTTTTAGAAAGCCTCTAAATAGTAGAAGTCATTTTCTCTTAGAAGAGATATAGTAATCAAGTTCATCTTTAATAATGTACTGTTTATATAATTTTTATAATTTTTAAAAAGTTTATATAATTTTTAAAGATTTTATTTTATTTTTAGATAGGGGGAAGAGAGGGAGAAAGAGAGGAAAAGAAACATTCATGTGTGATTTCCTCCTGTGCACCCCCTACTGGTGACCTGGCCCACAACCCAGACATGTGCCCTGACCAGGAATCAAACCAGTGACCCTTTGGTTCACAGGCTGGTGCTCAATCTTCTGAGCCACACCAGCCAGGGCTATACTGTTTATATTTTTAAAACATGTATCTTCTCTGATGTAGTACAGCTAGATTGGCTGTTTTCTGAACCTTTTGCAAGTCCATTAAGTTGTTCTCTACCTGATCATTATAATTTTTATAGGCATTTCATATCAAATATCAGAGTTATACATTTTTTAGTATAAAACTCATATTAACATACATCTGTAGGTATCAAAAATGAATGTGGAGAAAATACATGATAACTTAACTGTTTCTCTGAATCAGCATCCTGAAAGCCTGTGAAGAATTTTTTATTAGAGATTCCTTACTTTAAATAATTATTCCTTGCATAATATTTCACCAGTTACCATATTTTTCAGACTATAAGATGCACAGCCTCCAATTTGGTAGGAATAATGGTTGTTAATGCTGCTGTTGAGTTCTATTTACATTTGCATTGATGAAATATTATGTTATTTATGTTATTAAATATTTTACCACATTTTTTGCTACAGAATTTCTTTTTCTATTTTCCTCTAAAACCTAGGTGTATCTTATGGTCTGAAAAATATGGTATAGTTGTTCTCTGCTTTCTTAAAAAATTTAAGGTTTATCTATTTTTTTAAATTTAAGTATGTATATATCCATGGAAGCACTAATATTAGGACAAGTAAGATACTTTAGAGATTAACTTACTACTTCTAATATTAAGATATTAATCATTTTAGACCTGTTAGGTGTCTCTGACATTATAATGTGAAAAAAAATACAATAACTTAATTTATAGGTTAATTGTGATTTAAAGGTGGACCTAAAGTAGGTGCTAACTTACCTACCTTTTTTTTACTCATAAACAATATATCAATGTGTTCATTTTTAACTACATCACTTAAAATGGTATTACTAAGAATTAATTACTTATATAACATTTATTAGCCAATTAAATAAACGTGAAAGATGCTCAATTTTATTTTGGCAAATAAACTGAGGACCATTCTATGAATTAAAATTTTGGAGAATAAAGCATTAATTATGGTTTATGACATCTCAAAGTATACTTTTATCAATTAAAATTGTAGAAATATATTTTGATATCATCCTGTGTATTTTCTAAATTCCATCTTCAATTTTCTTCACTAATCATCTGAGATTCATTTAAAATTTCTGAAAGCACTGTCTCATATGGGAGTTGAAAGTAAATGAATTCTTGCCTGTCTTCCACTATCATCTTTAGCTGTGGAAGTGTATCTCACAATCCTTCATTGGGTTTATTCAGGTAATTCACTCAGCTCTTTTCAAAGCAGAAATAATTTACATACATTTACTATATTCTTTTTTTTCAAACTGTATTTGTGGATCGGATGCTTTTGACTGATCTGCTACCTGACTGGTCTTGTATATGACTGATGGTCACCATAATGCTCGAAGTTCCACACAGTCAGGAGCCAGATTCCCCTGGCACACTGCACCAGGCATGGCATTGGTTCAGAGCATTCTTTTTGGGCATATTGGTGGTGACATAGGTCAAGTGGTTGCCTATATAGATATGGTTGTGCTTAATGCTAGTGTATGTATATACTATACATAACTGATATATATTATATTAAATCAGTGTCATACATTGATTAGAATCATTTCATTGGATCCTTTCAGTGCTTATATTTCTGTGTGTAACAGTCATATTTCAAATAATTGTATAGTCTCTGATTGTTTCACTTAAAGTCATATTAGTCCAATTTCATCATTACTCAGTCATTATATGTGAAGCAAGCACGTTTTTGCTAACAGATAAAATGTGGAATATTAGAAATGATGTATTTCTATTTAGTCATTTATATGGGGGGATAGAAAATGTTAATAATCTGATGTGTTCTGCTTTATTCCATAGATCAAAATGATAGAAATAGGAGTTTGCCACAAATTTGTGATATATTAAGAGGCAGAAATAGAATAGACCAGTGGTTCTTTTATACTTATTTTTTATCCTCACCCAAGGACCAAGGGCATGCTTTTTGATTTTAGAGAGAGGGCAAGGAAGGGGGAGCATCAGAGGGAGGCAAACATTGGTCGGTTGCCTCCCAACCAGGGACCAATCTACAACCTTTTAGTTTATAGCGCAATGCCCCGACCAGCTGGGTCACAGCAGCCAGCAAGGAAAGGTTCTTAAATTCAGTCACCTGGAGGTCTCATTTAAAGCAATAAAGAGATTGCTAAGCCTCATGCCTGGAGTATTTGATTCAGCCAGTCTGAGATGGGGTGTGAAAGTATGCAAGTCTAAATATTTTTCGGGTGCCACAGAGGCTGGTGGTTTGCAATCATACTTTGCAAACTAATGAAGTTAAAATTTTGCATTTTTTAAATTGAGCATAGAATTATTCCTGCCCAGCAAATTTGAATCATGGATAGGTCTGACAGCCTTGACTTTTTGAATTAAAATAAATTAGTATTGTATTTAGTTATATTATCAGTATTCTAAGTATACATTAAATAATATATGATGGAACCTGTCTAGTTAACTAGGTCACTTGAAAATCTTGAATCTTGAGTTTAAAATAATTGACCAAAGTTAGGGAGATACCCCATGTAGTTGGATTCTTTCATAAATAAAATTAGTACTTTCTGTATTATGCATAAAAATCAAAGAATGCCAGTAAAAATTAAAACCTATGTTGAATGCCTCTTGCAGAACTAAAACAGGTATTTTTAAAGTGAATTGCCCATTGTGGAATATTGAGATAAAATTATATATTTATTTTCACTGTTACATTTACAATGAAATAACACTTCTAAGAACCAAGATTCAGAAAACTCTCATCTCAAAGTAACGTGAAGACATATGGATATTCATCATCAATCTTGAGAGGTATTAGAGAAAGTTGATTTGTGTTGGTAAAATTTGGAGTGAGTGTGCTCTTGCAAAAACCTGAGTGCTATTCAGCTTAATTGGGTTATAGCTCATGCTGATTGTGTTTTTCTCCTGCTGTATCTAATTTCTTTTCCCCCCAATATTTTATTGTTTGGTTTTGGTTTTGATGGTGTATGGAAATTAAAGAACTCTAATTTTTAAGAGCCCTAAAGGGAAGTATGCTTTGTGTTAGTCATTCCTGTGAACACCTGTGCACTGTTGAATTTAATTGGGTTACAGCTGGTGCTGAGAGAGTCAACTAAATGACAGTTTGCAGACTGACTAGAAACTTGACATTGCATGTCATTGTTTTTTCTTTTTTTTTTTCATTGATTTTTCTTTGAATACATTTGCAAGCTGCTTGGATCTGAAAGATTTTGAAGGCCAGTTGAATGGGCTTCTTATATTCCTTGATAGTATATTAGTTGATAATTCATGGTGATGACCTCAGAAAAAGCATACCTCTGTTCTGAGTGTCTCCAAACAAGATGACCTTAACCTTCTAAACCATTTGGCCTACTCATTTGCAGAACACTAATTCAGAACACTTAATATCAGTTATATTTTGAGAGGCTAGTTTCACAATGATATGCAGGTTTTCAGAAGAAAAAGACAAAGCATTGAAATTGAAAGTTTAGTAAATCATTAACTATTATAAATAGTGCCAACAAACAAAATGATGGTAAAGTGTATTGAAGTAATTATTTTTAGATATCTCAATACCACAATTGGACTAAGTATCTAAATATGGTTAATAAAAATAATCTATTTCAGATAATTGTTAAAGGTCAGTTTGGCAATTTCTTTAGACTTAATCTTAAATGTGTTATCTTGAAATCTTATGTAATAAAGCTCTATATATTTCACTGACCCAACATCCTAGATAGTTAGCTATAAATTAGTTCAGCAGTTAAATGCTTGATATGTAAAGATCATTTGGGAATGAAGGGTAGTGATAATATGGTACTTCAGAGCACCAAGCATTAGAATCATTAATTAACCACATTAATAGAAAACCATTTATTTTGAACAAGTTTTCAAATTTTGTAGGATTAAATTTCTGTTTTAAATCTATTGTGTATGACAAAAATAAATAAAAAAACACCTGATACCTGGCTGGCGTAGCTCAGTGGAGTGAGCACGGGCTGCAAACCAAACCATCACAGGTTCGATTCCCAGTCAGGGCACATGCCTGGGTTGCAGGCCGCGGCCCCAGCAACTGCACATTGATGTTTCTCTCTCTCTCTCTCTTCCTCCCTCCCTTCTCTCTCTAAAAATAAATAAATAAAATCTTAAAAAAAACACCCGATAAAAGTGACGAAATGTAGATCTGTTGAAGTAGTGAATCAGTAAAGTCATTTCTAACACATCTAAAAAGCAACCAGACTCCTTGCTGTTATAGTGTTGCCCAAAAGTCCATCTAGTTTTTTTCCACAAAATAAAAGTCACATTCTTCATTTTCACCAATAACGTTATTGATTCGGATATTTTGAATATGTTGGCTATCTCCTGCATGGTATAACATTGGTTGCTCTCTGTTAATGTCTCGATTTAATCAGTATCAACTTCAACTGGTCTACCTGACTGCAGAGCATTGTCCAGCAAGAAATCTCTAGCATGAAACTTCTCAAACCAATTTTGACACATTTGATCAGTCACAGCACTTTCTCCATTCACTGCACAAATCTTTTGAGTTTGAGTTGTTTTTCTACCTTTCTTGAAATAATAGGTGTAATATGCCGAAAATGTTGCCTCTCTTCAATCTTTAATATAAAATGGCAACAAAAAATTCACCAATTATGATGTTGTTTTTAAATGCATGCTGATATTACAGTTGTCACAATACAATCTAACAAAATTGTTTTGAATGAAGTTAAAGATGACTAAATGCTACTAGAGCCATCTTATGGGAAAAAAATGAACAAACTCTTTGGCCAGCCCAGTACTTTAAGTCTATAATATAAAAAAATGAGAAATAGTTTACCGCATGTCTTTTTTTTCTTGCAAATTAAATTCTGATGAGTGACCTATTTTATTACAAACTATGATAAATTAAGCATGCTATATCTATAAAAAGATGAGATATTTTTAAATTCAATAGAGCTGTTAAAAATAGGGATGATAAAGGGGGAAAATGCAAGTATGGCCCTGATATTTCTCCCCCGATAGTCTTGATCTGTGATTAAGTCAGTATTTCCCCCTATTATAAGGAAAACTTTGAAAATCGTATAGCCCATGCATTCCAGTCAAGTTACTCAATCTGGTTTTCTTTGTGCACTTGTCTTATCAGTGACGGTTCAGGAAGACTGCTTGCTCTCAGGAATTCTCAGTTAGCTTTAACTGTCCTGGTCAGTTATATAAACCGACAAAACACTTTCCAGAGCCTGTATAGACACGGGTAAAACATTGTGTTGGTGGCCTACTTTGTATTACACCGTTGCTTTTCCCTGGTTATAGGGCTGACTATGTTAAAAGAATGTAGACATGAGAGGACAAATTCTGGTGCCTTTTGCTGGGAAAGACAGAGTTTAGGCTCAACTACCTTCCAAATAGTGCTTAGTGGGGCTTGCAGAGCTGCTGTCCCAGCTGGACCCTCTCTCAGAACTGAGGTGGTGTGGACGGAGGTGGGTCTGAGGAGTTCTGATGAGAGCAGGGGTAACTACAGTGTTTGAGGGTCCATAGGATGAATTATATACAATAAGGTGGTCCACCTAATTTGTCCTGGATCTCTGAGATTAGCAAGTGTATCCAGGCCTCTAGGGTAAAACAACTGAAAATAGAGTTATTTTGGGAGTCACAGGAATCTTAACTTCTTTTATATTCATGAAAAGATGCTGGAGGCTTTAAAGAATGCCAAATAAGTCATGGTAAATGAGGTGAGATAAATTTTCTGCTTGATTGGTTTCCCCTTCAAAGTAACTTGGTTATATGGGATTCAAGATTTTGTCTCAAGTGTTTACTTTTGTAAAACTCAAGTTATTCCAACTTCACTGATCCTACGATTTCTCAAATGTCATAAACAGCTATGGCATGCAGCTAGTCATTTCGGCATAGAATAAAATGCAAAGAATAAATATTGGCCTGGCTCCTCATCCTGCCATGTGCTTGCCCCTGCTTCTTCATGTCCCTAATATCCATGTATCAGTTTCTAGTGTAATTGAGATGGAGACCTGTCACTTGAAATAAATATGGGTTATATACAGAACCTGCTGCTTTTTAACACATTGCTTAAGGCAACCAATGGGGTTGTGTGAACTTTATGCAACCACTATTGATCTGTTTTACTCTAGAATAAGTTTTTTATTATTTTATGAAGGTGAATATTATATCAGCAAATGTGGTTCATAAACATATTTATGAAATAAAAAATATTGTTCTGGCAGAAGATAATAAATGTATTTTACCTGTGGGTTCAATTCTGAAATTATCTTGGTAGGAAATTTTAAGCCTGATGGCAGTGTCTAAAATGTTAAGCTTTAGACTCTAAAAGTTGGGAAGTGATTAGTTCTACATTTATGAGATATGCTGTGATAGAAACATTTGAAATGCAAATCATGTTCCGCTGAATTTTCTCTTTTTGGCAATTCATAGTAGAATGCACCTTGAATCTTAGTAGGCTGGTCAAATTTAAAAAGCATTTGGTTGGCGATATACAGTTCATCCTTAAACAATAATGATTCAGACAGTTGTATTATGTTGTCATAAATTAACTTACCCAACCATATATAATATGCCCTGAGGATATACACTCATATAAACATTTTAAACTATCATTTACTGATCCTGAGATTTTATTTGAAAAATAGGTTTCTTCAAGTGCTGCAAGGAAAATAAAAATGCTGAAGAGGTTTTCCTTTGACACCTAACCATTAGATTCAATATTTCATAAATCAAATATTTTATGTCAATTATGAATCAAGAACTGTGGAGAGAGGCTGTGGAGATCAGTGGAAGTCTGATGAGATAGAAGTCATCTTTCACAATACACAGCAGAATTCTAACTATTTGACACTCCTGAATGAAGCCCAAAAGCCTCATAGGTGCCTCAAACTCCAACCCCCAAATGTGGTTCCTTTCATCACTGCATTTTCAGTACACGAGATTAGGCCAGGCACAAAGCCAAAAAGGGTCATCCCTGATATTCACCTTGCCTTTCTTGTCCTCTCTGTTAAAATCTACCAGCTCTATCATTTCAAATTTAAAAGATTTCTTGAAATCATCCTCTTCTGTTCATTCCATTTGTCAGTGACTTATTCTTAGGCTCTTATAAAATTATTTCTTTTTACTTGTAACAGATCTAGACTGGGTAATGCTATGTATCAATTCTGAGTTAGTTATATGAAGAAAAGTGAGAACTGTTCGTGCAATGTCAGTGTACCCTGGCAGCCAAGGAGAGTGGACTGGAATGTACATGTGTGAACAATGATGACTTCACTGTACTAGTCAGTGGGGGTGGTAGACACTGTTGAGTGAGCATATGTACCATGTGACCATCGCATTCAAAATGACTGAGTAGAGCAACAAATATGCATCAGGTTCTGTGTTAAGCTTGAACATTCCACCTCAGAAACTATTCAGATGATTCAGAAGGCTGCCGCTATGGGCAACTGTGATTGGCAGCTTTATCATGTCAACATGCCCACTTATAAAGCACGTCTCATGAAGAGTTTTTTGGCTCAGTCATTTTAAATGTAGTGGCCACACAGTACACATACTCAATGGCATCTACCACCCCCACTGACTAGTACAGTGAAGTCATCATTGGTCACGCATGCACATTCCAGTCCACTCTCCTCGGCTGCCAGGCTACATCAGTGTTGCTCAAACAGTTCTCATTATGTTAACAATGGCTGGACTCTTTCAGGACAGATTATATATATTCATACTGAGACAAAAATCCTGCTGTTTTCAGTGATAAGTCATTCTGCTCCCTTTTCTCTTAACTCTATTCTAAAACTTATTTTCATTTTTTTCTGTTGTGAAATATATAAGTAGAACTTATGTAAATAGTTATAAAAGCTAAATTTCCCTGCTTCTTTCAATCTCATTCTGATCAGTATGATTTGATTTGTTGCCTTGAAGAAGATACTGATTTAAGCCTCTGCCTTCTTGTGTCACGGTAGGACTTCAACTTCTGTTACTCTATGATGTAATATGCAACTGCTATCACTCATTACTCCTGAAATTACCTTTACCCTTTTAGAAACTGAATCTCTTTATAGATTATTTGTCTCTCCTCAGACTAAATAAATTAATATTTCATCTGTTCCTTAAATTTTTCCCATTCCATAAATCATTTTGCTGATCTCAGTAATGTCTATATCTCATATTTCTATCTTTAAAAAGTAGTAAGAAATACTGAAGTTAAGTAGTGTTAAGGAATGTTCAGATTTAAAACATCACACTCTTTCCGTAAGTACCTTGTGGGTTCAATCCCCAGTCAGAGCACATACAAAAAACAACCAATGGATGCATCAATGACTGGAACAACAAATCCATCTCTCTTTCTCTTTTTCTCTCTACCCCTCTACCCCTCCCCACCCCTCCCATCCCACTACTCTTCCTCTCCTTCTCTGAAAGGATAATGTATTTTCCTTTACAATACATTTAATGTATTACATTTAAAAAAAGGGTAATGAAATTACATGGTAGACTGTTAAGCAATTTTTGCTTTACATTGCTTTCTCATCCATTCCCCTTTTCCATGCCCTATAGACTACCTAATATATGGGTAGATTATAGATTATTTCTCATCCAAACCACATCAGTTTAAATAATTATTTGTCCCTAATGTAACAACCCATTTATTTATGTTTCATGTCAAATATGAGCAAATGCTCATACTCTTTAATGGTAGCTAAAAATATTTATAACTGATGTACTCTCTGGACCACCACTTGTAGAATCTTTTATGTTTCCATTCTGAGAGCATAAGTGCATGTCATGTGCCTTATAGAATTTCTATAATCTTTATAATATACTCAGATATGTAGAAAAATATCAGCTGCTTGTGAAAT
Organism: Tonatia bakeri; assembly: GCA_004024845.1. NCBI lineage: Eukaryota > Metazoa > Chordata > Mammalia > Chiroptera > Phyllostomidae > Tonatia > Tonatia bakeri. The sequence goes on along the minus strand of PVIA01007641.1, from coordinate 12,506 downwards.
GTATATATATATTTTGATTTATTCCAAAATTCAGTTATATAGTGAGTCTAGGTCTGTATTTTTCCATCCCCCTGTAGTGATCATTGGGCTTCTTGGTCGATATGAGGGGGAAGTGGCACACAACTAAGTGATACAGATGGTTGATATTTGTGCCAGTAAAGCTGTCATATTCAATTGGGTGCGATTGTGTAACAAACTTTGTCAAAAGTCAAGAACTATCTACAATGACACTGTTAGTTCTAATATGATACACAAAGGGAATCGAAGAAGGGAAGAGAGAAGTAGTATTTGGAGAGTGATTATTATAACCCAGACAACATGCCAGCTATTTTATGTTTTATTTCATTTAATAAACATGCCCATCCAAATGGATATTCATTCCTTTGTTTCTATTTTATTTTCAAGGATGATGACTTTTTACTACTAATAAAATAAAATAATATTTATTAGGCATATAGTACAATTTAATAATTTAAATAACAGATACATGTTCTAAAGAACAAGTACATACAAAAATGGATCCACACAACAAATCTATGGGAGATAGATTTAGTTCTTAGCATAGATATAAATGAGGCAACTCCAATCAGAGAAGTTTAGTAACTTGTCCAAATCCACAAATTTAGTTAAGTCAAGCAGCTGGGTCTCTCTTACTCCAAACCTTCCACTGCTTTCCATCTACTATATTGTTCTCATATTATCATTATATTTTAATTTGTCCCTTTACTTTCAGTTTAGTACTTTTATTATTAATAGCCATATTTCAAATTCTTTTAATATTTTGTCTGCTTTTTAAAGTGTCTTAATGTTTATTAATCCTCATTAGGACTAATCTTTTCATAAGTAAGCAGTTCCATAAATGCAGTCTGGTAATGATATGGTGGGTGGTAACAGTAGCAGTAGCATTTGTAATGTATTTTTGCAAGGATGTGCGACTTGATGGTTTTGAGTAGCTTACAATATATTCATAATTTTTCTGGTACATAAATAAATGACTTTGAATATAATTAGAATGATATGTTCATCATTGTATATCATTCTATATAAATAAAGTATTCTGCTTGTAACACGTTATCATCCATGAGTTGACTTATTTGACCTGTGTAGATAAAACTTGAGGCATTACACAGAACAATATAAATTTCTCAGTCTTAGATTTTTTTATTCATAGTGCTGTTATACATAGAATTATCAATGAAAAAAAATTGTTTATTTGAATATTCTCATAACATAGCACTTTAAAGATGCCTTTTATTTTATACTCACATTTTATACCTAATGTTGTAAAGTAGACATTTCTCACCATAAGTGTTATTTATTGATGCTTAGAAAGTTCAATGAATTATTCAGCCCCTTTACCCTTCTTGCTTTGCTGCACACCTATTGAGTTTTCAGAGCAGTTTCATATCAAAAATTTGTTCTTGCTTTGCGGCTCCAATTTCATGCTTGGCCTTTTCTAGGTGACACAAAAGAAAAATAAATAACCAGGAGGGATAAAATATGTATACAAATTGCTTTAATAACTCATTTATATCATTAAAGCTTCCAAGGATTTTAAAAATTAAGACATAAAATCAAGACTTCAGAAACAAGCCACATGCAAATGTAATTGGCAAAAAAAAATTTTTTTAAATAAAATGCAGAAGTCTTGTTAACAGGCAGTCTGCAGAGAGTGACATGTTTATGGGCATGTTGTACCCAGACTTGAAACCACTCTTGACAAATAAAACCATAAGAGTTCAAGGACTCACTGCCACTTTATATCTTATATTGTCATGTACACGTGGTGAAAAAGACAACAAAAAATGAATGGCAAATTTGATTGGAAAAAAAACAGAAAATTCTAATGAAATGGCAATGTGAGGTAAGAAGTCAAGAGCCTCAATATTTCTACTTCCTATGAAAAGGAAACTATTTATCCTTTACCTACCTCAAATAGCTGAGTATCAAATCTGGAAAAGCTATTTTTATCAATAAGAAAATATTATGTTATTTTCATAAAAAATGAAGGGATTTAAATATAAAGGAGGTTTTTCATACCTTTCAACGAACATATATGTCAAAATTCAATTTGCTATATTTTCACCTAAGATTCCATTTGGATTCAGTGAGTAAAATCTATTCTCTCCCAGTGTATTAGGCTGATTCCTGACAGCATCTCCTTCCTTTTCAAAATGCTGAACCAAGTATAAACATTTAAAGGTTTTCCAAGTGTGTGTTTCTATCCATCAACCCATTCAGTTTTCATAAAATGCATAGTTTTTGATGTCTTAGATGGAGGAAAAAAAAGAAAGACATAAAATTGAGTTAAAATATTCTATTCCTAACAGGCTTATATTTTACTAAGCAGACACAGATAATAAAATAAGTACTATTGAATGGTTCAATAATTATGGAATATCTTCATGTAGTTTTATTTTTTAAATTCTCTCTTAAACAAGGCACTGGCATCTTAATGTTTTCAAAGAATCAGTGTTTTGTTTGTTAGCACATCTTAATTTTTTAATAGCTTTTTCCCCCAAAAAACATGTACCAAATCCACCTGTCTATTACAATAGGAGGGTTTCTGCTTGTGGAGATAGGAAATTTTTTTCTTTAGGGTAACATTATGCAAATACCATCTAATGTAGCCATTCACCAATTACTACATGCAAATAAGGAACAAGATAGGTCTCTTATTAAGTCCCATGCAGTAGGTCTTTTAATTATCTCAATTAACTTAATGCTCACACTACATTCTTGAGATTGGTGTTATCATCTCCATTTTGTACATGAAGAAACTACATATTCTGGTTTGCATTCCCCCAGAAGCTGATCCTGAGATAGATCCAAGTTTAAGTAGTTTATTTGGAAAGTGATCTAAGGAACTACCAGGAGGAGGATCGGGGAATGAAATAGGTAAGGAAAGAACATTGTAAAAGAGTTTTATAAGTCACTTAGTACCAAGGTAATTGGAGTTCAGTATTGCTGAGGAACTCTGCGTGATGGTTCATAGAGCAGGCTTCAGAATTTTCCCATCTCAGGGGCCAGCAGTCAGGAGAATTACCCACTAAGTCCTTGTTTTGCACTGGTCACAGCTGATGGAGTGAATAGGGCTGCTGATCAGTCTTCCAGCTTACCCACCATGGGCAGATTGTTCTCCAGGCCTGGAAAAAAAAAGTCTTCAGGCCAAAAAATGCAGTAAAAATTCCTTAGCACAGAGGTGAAAGGGGAGGTCACCCACAGCTTCACCTGTATTAAAGTAAATAATGTTAAATAATGTTATTAAATAGTGTTGAGTTGTTAAATAATATTATCTAAAACTAGATGACAACAGAACATCCAACAAAGTGTGAAGTAAACAAAAAGTAAATTGTGTTTTCCCTTCTCATTCTTCTGACAGATTTTGAAAACCTTTTAACCTTATATGGAGACAGATATTCAAATACATTTCTATCTGTGGAAATAGGAAAATATAATTTAAAAACACTTTCATGTGATAGTGCAATTCAACATACCTCCAATACTATAAATTGTACGAGCTCTACTGAATGCTGGATCTCATAGGAGGAGGTAAAATGTGTATCTAGTACCAACCCACGTGGCTTTATCAGTCACCTTTTTTGTCATTTTGTGACTTCTTTGCATACAAGGAAATATATTCCATTCCATGTTGAACTGCATTCAACTTCTTATAGTATATTTACCTTTTTCATTGTTGTTGGTACATGACTATATTGATAGTCATGTTAATATTTTCTCCTGTTGTCAGTTTGATTCTGGGCCATTCAATAATTATCATGGCCAGTCTCTAGGTACTTTATAATTCATACATGCTTGTATTTATGAAATCTTGCTTATTTGACCTTCAGATAGAAACAAAGTAAAATGTTATATGTCATAATGGCAGGATGATACGGCAGTTGGGGTGTCTGTCTGGTGTTTTTGAAATTGCTGCTTTAAGAATTCTGATTAGACATGATGACTTTCAGGGGAGTAAACCCACGGTGATCTTCTCCTGTATTTTATCTACAAAAGTAGTAATAATGAGTGCCCATGGATGATCACAGTTCACGTACTCTGTGTCCTTTCCTGGCACCTCCTTTACTGTGGGGAGAACAGTGTCTACTCATGTGCATCCTTCTTGTGACAGAGCAGTCACCTGGAACTTAACAGATGCTCTTCATCTGGCCCTTCTCTGAGTTTGTGTGAAAACACTTGAATACATTGGCTAAGGCAAAAAATACATATATCTATATCTAATATGCATGTATGTATGTGTGTGTCCACACACACACACACACACACACTCACACACACACACACACATATATATATATGTCATCCACACCAGTGAATCTCAGGAAACCTTTTTTCAACCTCAGTAAAGATTAGTCATCCTAATGAATTCTTCATTAGGAACAATTAAATAGCTCATCTTTGATGCAGACATTTATTTGAATGATTTTAATTACCATTTAACATACCCTCATGGAGTCCGATTTATTCATATTAGTACCTTTTAACCTTGATTTACATACTTTTTGCTGTTCTATTTACCTCTATTCATTGTAGGCCATTAATGAGATTTAATTTACACTGACATTTCCAATGATACCTATTTTTATATTTTTCCAGATTCAGATGTTTCTGTAGCTTTCCAAATTTTCTTTTTAAGCCAATAAGTTTCCCTTCCCATCTCCATATGTTCTGTTTAAAAAGACTTTTAAAAGTCATTTCAAAAATCTTTATCCCATTTACAAATGCAGCATGTTATGCTTTCCATATAATAGTATTACGCCGTCAAAATTTTAAAACAGCCTCAAGTATGGTGTGATCAATGAATATTCAAAATAAAAGATTTAGTAATTTATTTTAATGCTCATACAAATATAACTAATATTTATTATATATTCTCTTGATGCCCAAAATTACTGAACATATTAACAATAAAATTCTTTTCTTTGAAGAATTTTCTTAGCCTTACTAGAATTAATAAATTAATATGACTGGGGAAAGGAGAAAATATATCAAATGTCTCATCATTTAATCAGTTGGGGTTTTTTGCATTTTTTTAAACTTGAAATTTGTCCGTATCTTTTATTTCCAAACAGTGACCTGGTTGTAGGAAATCTTACTATTGTTCCTGCTGGATAATCGAATGAAATGTTGAAGGGGGAACATATTTTAAGTTTTACCTCTTTTATTGTATTCAAACTTAAGCTTTTTCCACATTTGAAACGTTCAATACATTCTACTACTTTCACCATGTATGTGATAACTTGAAGGGCAATATGAGCTGACAAAGAACAGAGAATGAAGTTTCCTCACATCATTGATCTACAGGGAAAAAAATTTAAAGCCTTGTTTAGGTTCCCTATCTTAACAAACATGAATGAACTTCCTAAAAATTATACTGGGCATGTGTGCTTTTATGTTTTGGTTGAGCCTTTTGCAAACTGAAGATCCTATTTCTGTACAAGAAATTTCTCAGGCAGCAAATACTGAGCCATGTCAATGATAATAACTAGCGTTTATTTAGAAAATGTACATATTCTCTGACTTATTTTATTATAACATGAAATAAAGAAAAGAACTAGAGGCAACAAAGGTACAAGGAACTTATAGTTTTACTGTTGCTTTCATGTAATTTACCTTGGATTTGTCCCATAGATTGTGATCAATAAAATATCAATTTATTAATTCTGGTCAATTTTAATACAGCTTCTTCCCCAATCTTTTGTAGGCATATATCTAACAAACATGGTTTAGGACAATGTTTATTCACCAAATAAAATTTATAGCACTTAATTTATTTGGAAAATAGTTTACATTCAGAAGTTAAGGTTTCAATGATCTTAGTAATAATATTCTAACTAGTATATTGTTTGCTGTATGAGATTCCTTGATTCTAAACTCAGTTTTTTACAGTTAGGTAGAATTATCAGTTGTCATTTTGCTAACCATTACAGAATTTTATATAATTCTGTGAAATTTGGTGTAATACAGAGATATGAAATTATCATCACTGGATATTCTCTTCTGGGCTCCTTTAAATTTCTAAGAAATACTCTTTTCATAACATTTTGATGTGGAAGAATACCAGCTTCATCTAAAGAAGAGAATCCAGGCGATGCGGCTACACTACATGGTTCCTTAAGCCACTCCCATATCTACAATTTTTTGATAAAAAATTACTCTCCTTTTCAAGAACCTGCAGTAGCCTTCTGTGCCTTCTGTGTAACAGTGCATCTAATCTGCTCTTGGAGAACTTTGAGAGCCTTCAGGAATCTGAGACCACCCTCCAGATATACCTTCCCAGAGCTCTTTAATCACTAAGTTCCCATGTGTATTTTTTGCTCTTGATTACTTAGTATTTTTATTATTCACTATCCCATTTTCTGTAACTTCATTAATGGGCATAAGTATATAATTTATATAACCTGTATATGCATTTATTTTAGTGGCAAAAAACAGTTTTTTGTGTGATTTTTTTTTCTCTCTCATAAAGTTGTAAATCTTTTGAGAGTTTGAAAATGAAAGTATTGCCTTATTTTTGTACCCTCCCATGACAAAAACTAGAGCTACTGGCAAAATAAGAATGTTTGAGCAACTGTCTAGCCAGGGTTTTGACTTTCACAACTTTCACCCTACAGTGTTATACCTGGACATATGTTGTTACTTAACAGAAAGGATTTTGCAGGTGGAACTAGGTTGCTACTCAGTTTACTTTAAAATAAAAAGATAATTGTGGATTATCTAGGTGGGTCAGATGTAATCTCTGGGGCTTTTTAAAGCAAATGAAGGAGACAAAGTCAGAGAGCAGGAAGTCAAATGGGGACACTGGTGAGTCAGACAGGGGCAATACTTGGCCCCTCTTTGATGACTTTGAGGATAAGGGGGGCCAGAATCCAAGGAATGCCAGCAGGTTAGAATCTGAGACCTATTCCTGGCATAGCCCTGGAAGGAAACAGTGCCTTTGCCCTGTCTGTACCTAACTGAATGTGCCCAACCTGCATGTGCCTGGAAGTAGATTCTTCCCTCGAGGCTCCAGTTAAGAAAGTAGCGTTGCCCATTTTAGAATTGTGACATAAGTTATTTCAAAGTAAGCGTGTGTTATTTCAAAGTAAAATAACGAGTTACAGCAGCAATGGAAAACTATTGCAATGTTCATTTAGTTTAGTATATTTGCTCCTACCTTTTCCTTTACACTGGGCATTATTTCTTTTCTTTCACATGTCCATATCTATTCTTGTGTGCTCATCTTAGTCACACTACACTTCAGAAATCTCTGGCGCTTCCAGCTTGAACTGATGATTTCTTCTTTTGACACGTCTAATGCAATACCACACTACTGTTGTATTTGGTGTTGTCTTATTGCCTAATTGTACATTATAACTTAATCACACTGTTAGATATCATTGAGTAATAATTTTGTGTGTATATATTTGTTTCTCCTGTGGATTTGCAGACCTAGATTTAGATGGATAGTGGTTCTTATGAATTACTCATTGATTGATTTTTTATTTTCAAAATATTTTCAATTAATCAAATGATGCTTTTTTAATTTAAACACTTTTTAAAAATGTCCAATATTTTAAAATACATTCTGGCCTTGAATTTACAGGTCAGATAGATGCATTTAGACAGAAGGATCCTGCACATCACCTTTAGGTCATCCAGTAAACCACCAGAAAGAAGCCAAGCATATAAAATCAAAATATATACAACCTTTTTATAGCAGCAGGCCTAGTTCAAGTGCTGTGACAGCAAAGCAGCTGGTGTTAGCAGTGGGTAAATAATTTACATAGGACTGAGACGTAGTTGGAAAGACTAATTTTTGAGACTCTGGTCAATTTCAACTTTTAAAGATATAGATTTTAAATTAATAAAAATATGTTTGTGACTACTGTAAATTAGTACCTTTTTAAAGTGTAAGAGTACAAGTAGTACATTTATACTAGAAAAATGGATAGTTTAAATGGAATAATAATGAATATGCTCTTTTTCATTCCATTGGGGGTGAAAAACATGCTGAAGTACCTTACTGTTTTTTTTTCCTAAAAATATACCAAAGTGGGCCTGGTTGATAATTAAGAAAGAATATAGGCATTGTTAGAAACCTAATAATCAGAGGTTCATTTAGCAAAAATAGGTGGAAGGGATAATATCCATAATATATCTTATTATCCAAAGAATAAACTTGAAGCTAATTTCTAACACACAGCCTATGAATCCAAGGAACTGCTTTTTTAGGTAATGCCAGAAATATTGCAGACTCTAGACTGAAAGCAATTACTTACACTTCTGAATAGTGTCTCCCTACTTACTTCTCTTACCAGCATTTTAAAAATAGGAAGCTGGTGTCTGAGTCATCTGAAGTCCTGCCCAAGTGAACAACCACTGTGGTCCCTTCTGCCCTCCAAGCCTGTGGGAAAGGAGCTGTGCAGGGGAGCAGAGGGCCCCCCTGAAGCTCAGCCCCAGTCCTCAGCTCACCCTTGGCGTGGGGGAGTTTACAGCATGTGGGGCCGCCTCCTACCCATGCCCCCAACTAAAAGCCAAGTCAAATGATTTTTTCCCCCCCAAAATAAAGCCTTAGCTGGCTCTGCCAAAGGAAGAAAAAAAAATATATATATATAACATATATATTTGTATATATATGTATAAATTGCTGGCCATCTGTTTCAAAATATGTTCTAAGAAAAAAAAAAGAATATGTATCTAAATCAACCAAGCAGTTGTCACTGATCCCTATTTTTTTTTTTTTTTTTGCACCTTTCATGTTGGACTCAGAGGAGAAAGCAGGTAGATAGGGAGGTAGAGGTCATATATGAAGGTATGAATGTAGTTTAGTAACCCAAAACTGGCAATGTAGCTAGAAACACAGGAAACCTGTGTAATTAAATAATGGCAAGTAGTACATGACATTATACAAATAGGTAGTAAATATTTTGGTACAATCTATATTATATGCTCATCAAGAATGAGAACTGCTAATTAATCCCTTATCAGATGTATCACTTTTAGATAAATATCTTTTCCCAATCAGCAGGCTGTCTTTGCATTCTCTTGATGGTTTCCTTTGCTATGCAAAAGCTTTGTAATTTAATGTAGTGCCATTTGCTTATTTTTGCTTCTGTTTTCCTTGCCTGAGGAGACATATTCAAGAAAAATATTGCTAAGACTGATGTCAAAGACTTTACTGCTTATGTTTTCTTGGAGTTTTATGGTTTTACATTTAAGTTTCATTTTTCACATGTATCTGTCCAGTTTTCCCAACACCATTTACAGAAGAGACTTTCTTTTTCCCATCTCTGGCATTATCATTCTTGACCTCTTAAAGTTTCTTGGTTGTAACACTTGGCATATGTACAGAATATATTTTTTACAGTATATAATTCTCACTGAAATGTATGAGAAAGAAAACAAAAGCTTTTATAATAACACATCATGATATTTCAGGCATGACTTTTCAATATGTTTTCATGTGTGAAATATAGTGGATTTTTTCCTCCTACGAAAGACTGTAAAAACAGTTATTATATAGATACGTGCATTATTTGACAACCAGGGTATTTTAAACTTACTTTTAGACTATATGAAATGTGTATGTGGACTTTATCCTGTGCTTGGTTGCCTGCCAATTACAGAGTAAGGTTTTTGCCTTGGAAAGTGTGCACACACACAACTATTCTTACATTGTTAAATTTTCTTTGCTGTTACATAATTTAAAGAAACTAATTATAGGGCCAATTGATTACTAAATAATATTTAAGTAAATATACTATTTAGCTCTCAATTGAATCACTTTTGAAATATTATTGTTCAGGAAAATATGAGAATGGACAAAAGACAGGAAAGTTATCATTTAGCTAAGGTAAAAATCATTTCAGGAAACTTCTGTTATACATCAGCCCTACATATGTATTTTCTTCTTCTTTAGCTTCTCGAACTAATACAAACTGTGGTTATCTATGTATACCTTTATGGGTATATATTTTTTGCATGTATATACCAAAATTAGAATCAGAAGTTCAAATCTGTTAATGATAGAAATTCCCTAGTTTTTATTGATTCATTTATTTCAACAATATGGTTAGACAATTTCTGAAGGAAATGTTATTAACTAAGTAAAAAATTTTGAACTGTGATTCTCCAATTACATAAAATACATAGGAGGATTAAAAGTAATATCAGAAGAAAGGAAGGTGAGAGCAATTATGGTGCATTTAGAAACTACAGGTTTTTTGCTTTTGTTTTTTTAATGACTGGTATTTTAAAAGGTAGTAGGAGAATAGTGAAGCAGAAATATTTAATTCTGAGGAAGAATTTTCAGTACGTGGAATATGTTAGGTTTATGATCAACAAATATTGACAAAATTGCATAGCATCTCATAGGCAAAAGATAATGAAAGAGATCCAGGTTAAAAGAACAATCTGTTCAAAGTTACAGAGAGTCCATGAAGTTATTTAATGATTTTTTTTAGGAAACAGATAACATTCAGTGTGGCTGGAGCATAATGAAAAAAGAACATGGTAAAAAACAAAATAGTTAGAGTGTGATCTTAGAGTTAAAAATCAGCAGTTTAAGTTTACCAATTTAATATCTTATCAAAAAGTGTTTTTTTTTTAAAGTCTCTTTTCCAATCTTGAATATAACCATGAGCAGGAAGATCCATAACTTTTCGTAATTGTAATAGAGGTTGATGGCAGATTTCTGTGTTTTATCTACTTTATTCATGTTTTAAATATGAGTTCTCAATAGGAGTTACTTCACAGGGTTTAATGGAAATGTAGTGTATTGACCTGAACCTGAACTTGCCACAGAACTGTCCTGTAGAAAGAATGACCCAAGGGCTTTCTTTATAACCTGTCCTCTTAAATCAAGGTCCACTCCAAGATTCTGCATGGGCAGGGTCATAGTGAGAGTCACAGTCCATGATGACACCACCAGGCATTTTCAAGAGTTTATATTTCATATTTTTTTAGCCAGATATTTATTTAGGGCATTTCCGAGAACACAAGTTTATTTTTCATATGACAATGAAGTTTTTTTGCCTATGTCCTATGATGTTCAGTGGGTTCCTCTGCTGGCCTGGCCGGGAAGAAGAGCGCAAGCCAAGCCTTCTGTGTGAGGGTGACATCGCTCATCTAACACTCCTCATGCTATTTCAGTTACATGACTAAGGTATCTAAGCATTGAAGAAATCCCAAGCTAAACTTTCTTTAAATAATCAAAATTAAATGACTTCTTCCAATTTTTATTTTATTATTATATATTTAATTTTTAAATGTTCTTATTGTCATTCAATTATAGTTGTCCCCGTTTTTCTCCCATTGTCTCCTCTGCCCTGCCTGCTTCGCTCTCCCACATTCAGTCCTCCAACTGCATTGTCCTTTTCCTTGAGTCCTTGATAGACATGTTCCTTGACTTGACCCTTCCCCTTCTTTCCCCTGCTATCTCTCTCCATCCTCCCCTCTGGTCATTGTCAGTTTGTTCTTTATTTCCTTGTCTCTGGTTCTATTTTGCTCACTTGTTTGTTTTGTTGATTAGGTTGCACTTATCAGTGAGATCATATGGTATTTGTTTTTGACTGCCTGGCTTATTTCATGTAGCGTAATGGAACTGGAGACAGTTCCATCCATGGTGTCAGGAATGGTAGGAGCTCCTTCCTTCTGTGGCATAGTATTCCATTGTGTAAATGTACCACAGATTTTTGATCCACTCATTTACCAGTGAGCGAGCACTTAGGCTGTTTCCAGCACTTGGCTATTGTAAATTGTGGTGCTATGAACATTGGGGTGCATAGGTTCTTTTGGATTGGTGTTTCAGGATTCTTAGGGTATAATCCCAGCAGTGGAATCACTGGGTCAAAAGGCAGTTTCATTTTTAGTTTTCTGAGGAAATTCCATATAGCTTTCCATAGTGGCTGCATTCCCACCAACAGTACACTAGGGTTCCCTTTTCTCCACAGTCTTGCCAGCACTTGTTGTTTATTGATTTGTTTATGATGGCTGTTCTTACCAATATAAAGTGATATGTCATTGTGGTTTTAATTTGCATCTCTCTGATGGTTAGTGATACTGAACACCCTTTTATATGTCTCTGGGCCCTCTGTATGTCCTCTTTGGAGAAGTGTCTGTCCAGGTCCTTTGCCCATTTTTTTAACTGGGTTGTTTTTCTTCCTGGACTGGAGTCCTGTGAGTTCTTTATACATTTTGGAGATCAAACCCTTGTCTGAGGTATCATTGACAAATATATTTTCCCATACGGTTGATTCCCTTTTCATATTGCTGATGTTTTACTTAGCCATACAGAAATTTTTTATTTTGATGTAGTCCCATTTGTTTATTTTTTCCCTTATGTCCCTTGCTCTAGGGGACATATCAGTAAAAATACTGATGTGTGGGATATCTGAAATTTTTCTGCCTATGTTCTCCTCTATGACTTTTATAGTGTCACAACTTATATTTAAGTATTTCATTAAGTATTTCCCTTCCCTTCCCTTCCCTTCCCTTCCCTTCCC
>PVIA01007640.1:0-80946 GCA_004024845.1 Tonatia bakeri | reverse complement strand
TTTTATCTCCCATACTGGTCTGCATAGCAGCAAAGGCTGTAATGAAAACAGCTCAAATGTTAGAAGCCTTTGTCAGAGATGTACTTATAGATCCCTTCTTTCCCAATGAAGGTAGACCTTGCCTAGCTCATCCCTGAGACCTGGCCCCAGCACCTCTTTGGAGGAGCGGGGAAACAGACCAGAGCTCTAGCTAAACCAACCCCCCATTCACCTGTTCTCCCCAGTTCTCTTGAACCACCAGCAAGAGCATTCAAGGTCTAGCTCTTATTGACTTTCCCAGCTCTGCATGTTGCCCTGATACAAAGCAATCCTCCCTCTGTGAAAGACCAAAACTTCATCCCTTAATTCCTTGTACAAAACCCTTGTTTCAACCCTGGGTCTGGAAAGCTGTATCTTCAGACTTTTGGCAGCTCTGAGGTTAGCTCAATTCTCTGTAGTTTCGGAGGGATAACTGTGTGGGTGGTAGTTAAGAGTGGGGAAGCAAATGAATTATAAAAGAACTGCACATACTACTAGATAGCAATAGTTTTGACTCTGTTGTTAGGAGCATCCATATTAAGAATTGTGTCTTCTTGGGGAATTGGCCTCTTTTATCATTATGTAATACCCATTTTATCCCTGATAACTTTCCTGGTCTGAAGTTCACTGTCTGAAATTAATATAGCAACTCCTGCTTTCTTTTGATTAGTGTTAGCATGGCATATCTTTCTGTATCTGTTTAGTTTTAATATATGTACCTTTATATTTAAAGTAGTTTTTTGGGTCTTCTTTTTTGATCCACTTCGACAATATTTTAACTGGTGGATTTAGTGATTATTGACATAGTTGGACTAATAGTTACCATACTTGGTACTATGCTTTCCTTGTTGCCCCTGTTCTTTATTCATCAATTATAGTTCAGGCTTCTGTCCCCTAGCACTGTTCCCAAGAAGGTTTCAGCTCACGGGTTTCTGTTCCTATAAGTTGTGATTCTCTGTATTCACTTGTTGGTCTTTCCAATTTAGTGGGTAGCAGTTTGCCTTGTGACGTCTCTCTTCTTATGGATCTGAGAAGAGTTGTTGAGTTTTCCATTTGTTCAGCTTTTTACTTGTTAGGCAGAGTGATTTTCAAACTTCTTACATGCTGAACCAGAAAACAAAGGGATTTTTTTCATCAACACTTCTAAAATCCTAGAGGAAGTGAAGTTTTCTAGCAAAATTCAAATTACTTAAATTGATCCCAATAAATCAAAATCTTGAATAACCATGGGAAAACATTGGCAGAGTTTTAAAGACCTGGCCTAGGACACCTGCGGTAAGGAACAGAGTTTGGCTTGTTCTTTCACCCCTCCCTCTTCTGTGGGGGCCTGGGTCATTCGGGTAAGGGACAAATGTCACTTGTCCACCTTGTGGATGCCATACACCTGCTGTGTACCTTCCTGGAGAGTTTAGCCCTTCAAGAGGCAGACATATGACCGATTTTGACCCCCTCATTTCCTGCCTGCAATAATAAGCCCCACAGTCTCTTAGGTGAGGTGTTAGGAAGACAGCTCAGCTGTGCTGCCTTCCCAGAATACTCCTGGCCCATGGAATCTGTGCCCCTTTGTCACACCACACCCAAGGGACAGGGGTATACGTGCTGCTCTTCTTCTATTCCATTCTGCCCGTCCCCCTCCAGTCTCCCTCTCCACCCTCCTGTGAACACAGGTAAGTCTAATGCCCTAGTGGACTAGAAGGAATCCTCCCAGGGGGTGAGATAGCAGTCCTCCTTTTCCTAGGATTCCACCACTTCCTTGGAGTTCCCCTCACTTGGCTGGGGGCAGGATATAGACTACTTCTACTCTCTCCCTCCAAGGGAAAGGGAAAAGCCACAGCACTCTGCCCTGATACTGACAATTCATGACCCCAAGCACCCCTTATCGCCTGCTTGTATATACAGGTGGTGTGCGAGTGGTGTCCTGAGCAGCTGCATCAGGTAGTCCCATTTAGAAATATGGGAATATATGACACCTATTGATTTCAAATTTGGGTTTTTACTTGCAATTCCAAGAAAACAGATGAAGCTTCATTCAATAGCTTAAAAAAAAATCCTCTGCTTTAGTAATACAGAGCTACAGGTTCTCTAGGAGTCTGGCATCTTGGTCCAGTCCCAGAAACTCTGGGACACAGAGGAAATGTGTGTATAAGTTGAGGAGATGTCCAAGGTACTCCATATTGCCCTGTACACTTATAATAACACCCATCACTGCAGTTTAACTGTGCACGTCTCCTCTGTGACCTCACAAAGCCTGACTCAACCAGGCTCCCCATCACTGCAGGTGCCTTGCCTCACACAGATCTCCAAGGTCCCCAGCAGGTTGTTCTGGGTTACAGGGCATCCCGGTGTCTCTGCCCTTTGCTGGTCCTTGTGAACTGTGGCTTATGGGATCTTGGAGGCAGTTGTCCAAGGTACTAGATATGACCTTTGAGTTCTGGGCACCAGCTGCCTCTCATATCCATGTGCTGTCCCCAAAGCAGAAGGCCACACATGAGGTGAATCACCAGCAGGTGTGGACAGGGCCTGCCAAGTGCCCTGCCCAACTGAGGGTTTTTCATTTGTCACTGTGGCTGTGCTGATGGTGCGTCTTCAAATTGCAGCTCCCCTAAACTAAGAATCAGCCTTTTAGCTGCAATATACAGACCCAATTTAGGAACCCAAATGACATGACTCCAGCCTCATTGGCAGGAATTACGGCTCTTGAATCAGGCACAAGCTGCAGAATAAGTGGTATTGTTGACACAGAGAAATGCGTTTGAAAATATGACGTGATCTATGACTAAAGCCTGTGGATTTTGCATCCATCTCTGAAATATTCTACTTCCAGAGCAATTTCTTCACTAACTAGTTATCTCTTGAATGGACCATATGTCTTTTTCATTGCTGTGTCAGCCCTGCCTCCACTGGCAACAGTTCCCTGTGGCTGGCTCCTGACTCTCCATCCAAAGGCCCAAATCAGGGTCCTGAGTAGAGGAGGTGTAGTCACAGCCACCCCTGGAATAGTCATCACTATGGTGTCAGGTCCAGAAAGCTGACCTAAAAGCAAGTAAGTCTTGCCTATGCCCCAGCAGGAAATTCTCGACAAGGGGCCCAAGATTTGCAATAATGCCATTCATGTTTAAAGAGACATGGGGTGAGACTCTCCTTGTAACACCTTCAGACTGTGCCAGATTCATGGCTAAGCCCGTGGCCCTTAAGAGTTGTGCAAAACCTAGGTGAAAGGTCATTTTGTAGTTGATACCGAATCTGAAGTAATGGACTTTGGAGATGGCATTTTATAAGCAAGATGCCTAATAGCGAAAATAGTAGTCACCCAACTGTGCCAGGCACTTAACTACTAATTTACATGTATTAGCTCCTTGAAATCTCAAGAGACCTACAGTATCAGTGAATTATTACTATGCCTATTTTACTGATGAGAAAACTAAAGCACATGTAGTCAATAGAAAGAACCCCATCCTCACCAGAGTTGCCATCATTTGTAGAAAGACAGGCATCTAGGAAACAGAGGTATCAGAATTCTGCAATGAAATGAGGGAGAATGCAGTCTCCAGCACGTCCGATGAGGAAGCACAGGAGAATTTGGAGATGAGATGTGACTGTTTCTGAAATGCTTCTGCCTTCAGCTGCATTACGTTCTCTTATCTCTTCTCAGAAAGAGGCTCTACAGCCGATGAAGCAGCATTCCCAACCTTGGCTGCACATTTAAAATCACCTGGGGAGATTTTCAACATTACAGTGCCCTGACCAATGGAGTCAGAATCACTGTGGGTGGCATACAGGCATCAGCATTATTTGAAGCCCTCGCTGATTTAAGGCTTGAAGTGAAGGTGACTATGGCAGTTCCAATCCTAATCAGCAGGATATGAGTAGCTAATCACAAGTCACCCCCTATGGAGCATGAGCCACCTGGGAAAGGGAGGCATGATTGGCTGCCAATGGGATCACAAAACACCTGACCAGAGTCCTGTCAAGCACGATGGGATTTAAGCATGGCTTGAAAACCTCAAAGGCAATATTTGCAGGTGGGAAGCTGAAGGTGAAGCCACAGAGAGGCGAAGCAGTTTCGAAGACTTCAGATGCTGCTGACCAGGTAAACGCCTCTGTGAGTAGAACAGAAATGCTGCCAACAGTTCACAGCCACTGGAGCAGTCAGCTCATTGGTGCCCAAGGTCAGACAACAAATAATCTCCTCATGGCTGCATCGGTTTATAACAACAGCCCCACGGCCATATTGCACACGCCTAGAGTCTGATGTCAGAGCAGAAAATAAAAAGGCTTTGAAGCAGAAATTCATGGGCTTAAAATCTTTCTTGACATTCGCTAGCTCTGAGTCTAAGTATCCCCTCTGAGACTTTGCTTCTTTTTCTGTGAAAGGGAATCATTAATTCATATAACAAATATCTATTGAACATCTGCCATGTTCCAAGGCATTGATTTAGATGCAGAGAATAGAGCAGGAAAGAACACAGGTTAAAAAAAAAATCCTGTTTTCTTAGAATTTTTATGTTGTTTAGGGGAAGGGAACAACGAACAAGTAAAATACACAGCATGTTGAAATATGGTAAGTGCTATGTAGTTATATAAAGCAGAGGAAAAAGATGCTGGGGGGTGGGGAATGCAATTTTATTGGATGGTTCAGGAAATACCTCCCTGAACACCACCCTGAAGGAAAGAGGGGAGGAAGCCAGGCAGAGACCTGGAGGAGGGTGTTCCGAGCAGAGGGAGCAGCAAGTGCAAAGGCCCTGAGGTGGGAATGTGCCCAGTAAGCTATACCAGGAATAAAGTTATCTACCTTCTATGGTTGTGTGTGTGTACATGTATAGTTACATATATTGTTGGGAAGAGTATGGAAATAACTTGAGAATGCCCCAAAAGCCTAAAATAACTTGGGAACCATCTTTCTGGGTGGCAAAAAAAAAAAAAGCAAGCTATTTATAGCTCAGTTGGTCACCTTTACAAGCTAAGCCAGGCACAGAAAAGAGCCAAGCGCCCTACACATTCATGACAAGTGTCACTCTTTGATAAAATGGTGAGGTCAAAACTTCCTACCAAGAAAAATGGCCTTTCCTCAAATGAGTATGTGCTAAGTTGTCTGCGAGAAAAAGTAATGCTCTATGGAGAGGTTCACTTGCTTCTCCAATGAACCTGAGCCAGCAAAGAAATCAGCTTCAGCCCCTTTGGGGTTGGGGGAGGAGATTATGGCACCATCTCCCAGGCACCCTGACCTCTCCCCCCCAAGGGACAGCAGAATCAACACTATTATCAGCTGAAAGGAAGACTAAAGTACCCCAGTTTACAAGGCCTAAAGGATTTCTGAGGTGGAATCTCAGCTACTTGTGAGGAACCAAAGATGAGGACAAAACCCAATGGACTTGAAGGGGCACCAGATGGCATGAAGGAAAAGGTCTGGAGTTTCTCAGATTGCTCCTCTAGGGTCCCTCCCCCATGCCCACAGAGAAATGACCATGCTAAGTTTCCAACTCTGCTCCTCCCCCGGCACACTGTCCTTCTGAAACCTACCTGGCCCTTCAGTAAAACCTACCCATGCCACCATCAAGATCCAGACGGCAAAGACAGGTGAGCCATGAGGTGCCAGGGGAGGAGACATAATTGCTCCTAACCATCTTGGGGTGATTTGAGAGGAAGAGGGCTGGAAGAGCATTGCCCCTCCACTTTGTTAGCGTTAGTGAGCTAAGATCCAATGAGCCCGATCTCACTGGCTTAACCCAGCCTGATGTGGGGCAGATGCCTTTCCTGTGAGTCAAGGATCAAGCTTCTTTCATCATGGGCTCCATCTAACTGGAGTTTTTTCCTCCCAGCAACATGAAGGAGAAAAAAGAGAAAGAGTGGGCAAATGTACACAGAGTTTCACGGCCAAGACTGAACATGGCATATATCTGCCTGTATTCCATTGGCTAGGACCTGTTCCGAGGCCACTTACAACAGCAAGGGAAATTGTGAGATATAATATAGCCGTATGTTCCTACACTAGCATTTTCTCTGCCACGCTCCATTGGTGACTACTGGGTAAAATCATTGCTAGTTAAAGCCAGCAGAAGAGTGACCCACAGCACAGGCAGAAACAACCCTAGATTAGACCATCTCCTCTTTGTTTTTCGTACGTTAGCATGTAACTCTCTTCCCAACATGCATGATGCATCAAAGAATTCCAGGCTCTGCGTCAACATGGTGCTGAAGACAGATATTACCAAACCTGAGTTCTTTCCTGATTTTATTTTGTCTGGGATTTCAGAGGCTGTGTGGGCGCTTTGGCTCAAGTGCTGATGTAATACAATCTAAAAATATCCCTCTTAGACCTAATATTCCATTAATGCTTGGGCCAGAAATCTCTTGGCTATCTACATAGCTCAAAGCTGGGACCAGCAAAAGGGAGGGCATTTCAGAGCAGGAAGGTAGCTTTCAATTTATTTTTCATTTGTGTTAGTAACTAGCCGACATCCTCAGAAAGTCAAGAATGTAGGTCAGAACTTCTTGGTATTGTGGCTATTTATCTGATTCCAGTTTAATCCAATCCAGCTCATCTTCACTATTGAAACTGATGCCATTCAACCCTTGGTGGAACTTTTTGTCTTAGAAAGACCCTGCTCCAGGGACCAGCAACCCTTACTCATGCCCAAAATCCTCCATCCTGAGCACATGCAGCCACCAGATTTTGGCTATGACTAATAGAAGCAATCTCATAATGCTTACTTATAGTGGCATCTCTGAGAACTTTTAGGCCGTGCAAACTGTCTCAGAGCCATCTGTGGGGGAGAGGAAGACGGGGAAACATATCCTGTGGTTCTACCTTCTGTTGGTCAACATTTCATCTCATGCAACACTAACTCCCTGGCACTTCTGTGTTCCACTTGTGTGGGTGCAGAATGAGGTTTTACAGTTGCATCAATGGGAAAATCCCACTGCGGGATGCAAGGGGTCACATGTATATACCTGAGGGGAAAAACTCTCCGACTGTACCTGTTGAAGGCTGATCCAAGCCCACGAAGAACTGGCCCTTGTAGTAGAGAAAGACAACACTAGGAAGTGTGGAAAAGTGTTTTTTGAGCCATAAGAATTCAATCAATATTATCTATTGTTGTGATGATGATGATGATGAGTAGCATCATTATTGGCTAGGTACAGATGCCAGTCCTTGGACATGGACCTCTACCCTGGAGTCTGGTGCTCTGAATTTTAACTTTGGACCAAAGTTCAGTCACTCTCTACACTTCTGACCTAGGGCATACACTTCTGACCTAGACAGGACCCAGACAGAGAAAAGCTGTCTGTAACAGGACTACTTGTGCTGACTCACACCCCGACTTCAAGGGCCAACTATCTTTGGAAGCCCTGGAAGCTGTAAGGGCACTGAGGCTCCTGACTGTTGCAGTACTGAGACCCCTCCAGGGACCAAGGGAGATTTCCAGTAAGATGAGCTCTGCCCTGTACTCTGACAAGCTATGTCAGACTTCCAGGAATTGTGCTTTGTGTAACTTGGTCTGAAGCAGCAGAGTTAAGAAATGCAATTAGCTGCTAAAAGCATGGATGGCAAGTCAGATCGCCCTATCCCTGGGAGACCATCAGTCAAGGAGCAGACAAAGGCATCCTTAAGCCCACAGTGTTTACGGCTCTGTGTCTTAATGGAGTTGGCTCATTCATCCCTATTGTAGGCACAGCATAAACATTTAACTCTAAAAAGAAGGGTCCAAATGGTGAGTAAGGATATCATCGCCCACTCCTATAGGACTCCATATATATTTCTTTTGTTTTGGGGAGTATCTGGTGATTGGAGGTAAGAGGAGCAAGGGGTGGGGAAGGGGTGGGGGTGAGTGATGAGAAGCACACTGGACTTAAAATGAGAACACTCTGGTGTAAATTCCAGCTGTGCTGATGATGCCAATTGGTATCCACTTGATAAGATAGATGATGCTAACTGTTAAAAAAAAAAAAAACTCCAGCTGTGCCTCTTCCATGCTGTGGAACCAGGGGCAATTTACTTGACCTCACTGAGCTTGCTTTCTCAATTGTAAAATAAAACAGAAATCTTTTTTTAAGTATATTTTATTGATTGTGCTATTACACTTGTCCCATTTTCCCCCCTTTATTCCCCTCCACCCTGCACACCCCCTTCTACTCACATTCCCCCGCTTTAGTTCATGTCCATGGGTTGTACATATAAGTTCTTCAGCTTCTACATTTCCTGTACTATTCTTAACCTCCCCCTGTGTATTTTCTACCTACCATTTATGTTATTCTTTCTCTATACCTTTCCCCCTCCATCCCCCTCCCATTCCCCTACTGATAACCCTCCATGTGATCTCCATTTCTGTGACTCTGTTCCTGTTTTAGTTGTTTGCTTAGTTTGTTTTTGTTTTAGGTTTGGTTGTTAACAGCTGTGAGTTTGTTGTCTAAAACAGAAATCTTGATCTGGTTGTGAGAAAGCTACCTTCTTTGCAAGTGGATTCTGACCCCAGCAGAAACAACGTGTGTGTGCACGTATATGTATGTGTGTGTGTTATATCCTTTCCAGCAAGGCACAGAGGGCTGGAAGACACCACCACACACCCATGTCTTTGAGTGCTTGATGCAGACACAGTTGGAATGACCACTTGGGGTCATTACAATAGGTCATGAGCATCACTTGTCTCTGGCTGGGCCCAGACACCTGGGGTCAGGCTTTGTTACCAGAGGGTAAGCAGTGAAGCCCAGAACCCTCAGTCCACAGAAACAGGCCTGCTGACCAGCAGCTGTTCTTCCTGTCTTGACTGGGGCCAAAAATGTAGTATCAGTGGCAATCATGAGTATAGTGGTTAGAGTTCTGGCTCTGGAATCTACCTTTGAATCCTGGCTCTGCCCTTACTAGGTAAATTATTTAACCTCTTTGTGCCTTAGTTATTTCATATGTAAAATGGAAAGGATACTTATAAATCTCTCATAGTGTAGTTACAAGATTTAAATGAAATAATATATGTAAAATGCATGAAAGAGTGCCCAGCATACCAAAGGCCCTCAAAAACATTAGCTACTATTATTTCTAACATTCATTGAGTTGGCTTATGGAGATAACTATGACCCAGATAGTATGTTAGGTGCATAAACCCTCCTATTTATCCTGTGATCTCTGTAATGTTAATATTCTATTGAAGAAGCCAAGATGTAGAGAGTGACTTTCCCACAGGTATGCAGCTGATCTCTTTGGGAAGCTTCTCAAACAAAAAAAGAATTTCTTTCCTCACCTGGGTCCCTGTCACACCATGTGACATCTGCCAATGACACTGCATCATTTTGTAAGGACCTTCTTACCCCTTTGTCTTTCTCTAAGGGTAAGAGAACTACAGCCTTTGGACCACACTCAATTCCTTAATTAAAATTTAATTGTAGCAGTCTGTCCATTTGTTTTTCTAATGCCTATGGCTGCTTTCACACTGCAATGGCAGAATGGAGTGATTGCAACAGAGACCATTTGGTTTGCAAAGCTAAAAATATTTACAAGCTGGTCCTTTATGGAAAAAGTTTGCCAGCCCCTGCTTTAGACTGTGAGCTCCATGAATGGTACTCATGTCTTCCATCTCTGTATAGGATGGCTTCCTAAACATGGGGTGGATGAAGGAATAAGTAAACGTGTGGCAGACTCGAATGGATGCCATTTCTGAAGAAATGATCTCCTTAGGAGCCCAGGCGTCAGGCTCTGAGCCACACCCAGATCCTGGAAAGCCCCACAGCTCTGTGATGCTGCTTACTGCAGAGTGGTCCCCACAGGTGACGCTGAGAAGGAACCAGTAACAGATCTCCACATCGTTACCCCAGTATCACTTGCAGTTCTCAGACGATGGGCTCAGCATCTCCTGGGAAGGAAACCCCTTTTCAGTCCTCACTTGTGAAATGGAGATGGTTTGGAGAGCCCCACCCCACTCCTTTTTGTGCCCTGCCTCCTGACCCCGGGCTTTGGTGCACAGTCTGTCCTGGGAACCTCCTGCGCATTACATCAGAATTGCCTTTCCATGCGAGGCGGCTGTCCCACAGTGAACGCTTCAGTCTCTTGGTGGAAAATGGCAACTACGAAGAAAATAGCTGCCATTCACTGAGCTCCTACTCTGTGCCAGGCACTGGGGCCTCATACTCTACATAATCAACACCAGTTCTTAGAACAGCCCAGAGAGGCAAAGTGGGCTTTTTCGTATCCATTTAAAGATGAGGAAACTGAGGCCCTTGCCCAAGGTCACAGAACAATAAGTTATATTATTTCGTCTTTTGTCATCTCTCTCACCTGATTCCCTAGGGGCCCATAACCCAGCCATTGGAACAGTACTGGCACACCGTTCTTTGAATCAAACATTTTAGCTGCATTCTCCTGACCCAGCCTGGTCCAGGACAGATAAGGTTGCCATTTGTTAGAGATGCATTTGCTACTCACTTGAACGGTGTCAGGTTTTATGCAGGGCACTTGGGACACAGAGGTAGATAACACAGCTTTACCTTTCAAGGACTTCGCAGTCTAATAGTGGAGAGGCAAACAGGAAACCAGCAACTAGCACAGCAGGTAAGGCACTGAGCGAGGGGAATGAGGAGTGGGACCGGACTCTGAGTGGGCGTGGCCACGAGTGGGTGGGGCCACGCGGGCGGGGCTCTACCCTCCACCCCGCCCCTTCCCTGTTAGCTATCCTTGATCTTTTCCATATAGTTAGTTTCTATATAAGAGTCCCTTTGAACAGCTCTTTTGTTAAGTTTGAAAACTTCTTCACTAAGGGATGAACAAAGCAGGAAGAACAAAGTGCTGATGCCATCTGAATTACAGGTTTTTTCATCATCTGAAATACAGGGTTTTTTAAAAAATCGCATTCCCTCGGAAGTTCACAGAGACCAACTCTTAAATACATTTCTGGAGCATTTTTCTTCTCAGAGGACAATTAACCTTTGCAATTAGCTTCATCAACAGGAACTTAATATCAAATACTTGGTCGCTTAGCAACAAGGAAGCAGCCGCCGGAGGGATTGCTCTATCTTTGTTACTTAAGTCTCATGGGGAGGCAGGCTGAGGAAAAGCTGAGCTGGATTTCCGATCTCTGCAAAGCTCTTTGCCCCAGAGTGCTGACCACTCACCTGAGGTCCTGCTGTCAGTGACCTACGGAGTCCATGAGCCAATGAGTGAGAACTCAGCCTCTCAGCACTGACTGAAAAAAGAAATTGCTTGAGCCTCTCCTGCCTCATGTGCCTCAGAAGAGCCTCCAAGAATGGCCAGGCAAGGAGAGGCTGTTCTGCTCATTCTCTAGGGCTACGTGGCCTGGGAAAGCCAGGGCCTCCTGAACACCTACTGCTGGGTCACTTCCTATCTTTCTAACTTTCACAGGGTCTCTCATCCACATTTTAAATGGAAAGACTGCGGCTCGGATTAAACCACTTGTGCCAGTGTGCCCAGTGGTGAGTGGTGGAGCAGGGTTGGTCCCCAGTTCGTGCTCTCCCCTCACTCCCACACCATCCTGCCAGGCTGTGCCCCCATTCTGGGCCTGAGCTTCAGTGTTGGACCCAAAGAGTCTCTCTGACCCATCCCAGCTTGGCGAGTCTACCTCTGCTCCCCAAACGCACGCGACTCAGAAGCCCCTGTAGGATTCTGAGGCAATTGTTTGGACCTCTCTGTTTTCTCATTTCACTCACTGTGTTTCCAAGGAGGAAGAATCCTAATTCTTTCTGAGTCTCAGATTCCAAACCAAAAAGCACTAAGTTTGTATTTAGATCCTGGCTTTAATATTTACCACCTGAATCACTTTGGGAACGTAACCTCTCCTTATACCCTTCCTTTGGTCCAAAAAGTGGAGATAATAGTGACTACCTCAAAAGGATGCTGTGAGCACCAAGAGAGAAGCTTGCCTAGTAGTAGGTGTTTAAGAAACAAAACAATACACAAACAAACAAAAAAACAAAACAAAACCACCACCAGACTGTTTAATACTGCTGCCCTGCTCACTTCCTGTGGGGAGTTTTAAGACATTTGTCTCAACCTCATTTCCCTCACAGGGACGTCCCACTGTAAAGTGACCCAGAGAAGTCTTAGATTGAATGACTGCTGGAGGTCTCTCAGTGTGTGTACTTAAAAACTCAAACAAATACCTTGAAGAAAATGTCGTCATTTTCCATTGAAATAAAAGTAATTCGTACCCTTGCTGGGTGGTTCAGTAGGTTGAAGCGTCATCCCATGCACCAGAAGGTTGGGAGTTCCATTCTGTCAGGGCACACACCTAAGTTGTAGGTTCAATCCCTGGTTGCGGTACATATAGAAGGCAACAAATCAACGTTTCTATCTCACATCAATGTTTCTCTCTCTCGCTCTCTCTCAAATCAATTTTTAAAAAACATATCCTGGGGTGATGATTTAAAAAAAGGAAAGAACTAAAAGTAATTCAAGGCAGGCAGGTCTGGTTTGAAT
Source organism: Tonatia bakeri (assembly GCA_004024845.1). Taxonomy (NCBI): domain Eukaryota; kingdom Metazoa; phylum Chordata; class Mammalia; order Chiroptera; family Phyllostomidae; genus Tonatia; species Tonatia bakeri. Next base: position 68,507 of record PVIA01007640.1, on the reverse strand, counting down.
TCTGACTCCGTCACCTAACAGCTCTGTGACCTGGGCAAACAGCCCGCTCTCTCAGCTTCCACATCACCCTCAATTAGCGCATGGAGAAAAGTAACCCTTCCTCAGTAGGGTTCTACTGAGAGCTACCTCCAAAAACCAATATTTGAAAGCCCATCCCAGGGCCTGGCCTGAGACTCATGTAAGTGACTCAGGCAATACAGGTTATGTCTGAATCCATTTGACAAACACAGCCCTTATCTGTTTGTTCCTGCTGTGAAAGTCCAGTGAAGTTCTTATTGGCTTCTTTTTACCAAATTAGTCATATCTACACTGTTTCAAAACGCACCAGTTTTAGGAAATAGCACACCTGCTTCTATTTTCAAAAGAATTCACACCAAAAACAATTTACCACCCTGTTTTTCGTTGGTGTTCTGGAAGGACTACATACACATAAAATGGCAGTTTGAGTTTTAGAAATGCTCTTTGGAACTTCCAGGCTTCCTGCCATCTGCAAGGTCTTGCTTGATAATCAGCTTGCCCTATTTGAAACACTTCACTGGTCTGTCAGGATGTGTAGAAGTTTGCAAAACAAACCTCATCAAGTTAAGCAGGGAGTTACATTATGACCCAGCAATTCCACTCCTAGCGAATAACCAAGAGAATTGAAAAATATGTTCACACAAAACTTGCATATGAATATTTATAGCAGCATTATTCATAAAGCCAAAAAGTAAAACAAAACAAAACAAAAGAAGTCCATCAGTTGATGAATGGATAAACAAACTGTGGTATATCCATATTATTAGTTTCCTATGACTGCTGTTACAAATTACCAGAAACTTGGTGGCTTAGAACAAAACAGATTCATTCTGTTATGCTTCTGGAGGCCAGAAGTCCTTAATCTGTTTCATTGGGTAGAGTCAAAGCATTGACAGGGCTATTTTCTTCTGGAGGGTCTGAAGGAAGAACCTATTTCCTCACCGTCTTCAGCCTCTAGTGCCCACCTGTATTCCTTGGCTAGTGGCCCCTTCCTCTAACTTCACAGTGCGACACTCCAGTCTCTGCTTTTATCATCACAATTGCCTGGATCATTTGAGATAATCTTCCCACCTCCAGATCCTTACTCAATCACATCTATAAAGCCCCCTTTGCTATATAAGGTATCAGTCCAGGGTCGTGGATATCTTTGGGAGTCACTATTCAGCTTACTGTACAATAGAATATTGTCCACAAAAAGAAATGATGTACTAATACATGCTACCGCTTTGACAACACTTGAAACAGGCTAAGTTAAAGAAGTGACACAAAATGCCACATAATGTATGAGTCCATTTACAGGAAATGTCCAGCATAAGCACAACCATAATGACAGATAGTAGATTAGTGATTGTCAGGGCTGGAGGGAGGGACAATGGGAAGTACCTGCTAATGAATATGTGGTTTTGGGGGAGTGATTAAAAAGTTCTAAAATTAGATAGTGATTGGTGATGGAGCACAACTTCATGAATATACTAAAAACCACTGAATTGTCTACTTGAAAAGGATGAATTCATGATACACGAATTATATCTCAATTAAAAATAAACAAATTAGAAGGAAACTCATCATGCATGGATATTACCTGTAAATGATAAAAGTGGAAATGCTATTTTAAAATCAAATTGTGGTCTGAATCAAGCTGCTTTAAACAAATTGCCTTCACAAAAGTGTTCAGCCCAGTTGTGTGCTCTCCAGGAGGCAGTACAGCGTGGGGGTTGAGGGTAGACTCCGAAATCAGTTCAAGCACTAGCCTCTCTTTCCTGGCTGTGTTGCCTTTTCTGAGCCTTGGTTTTCTCACCAGCAAAGTGGGGATAAAAAAAAGTACTTGCCTCTCAGAGTTGTGAAAATTCAATAAAATAATCCATGTAAAGCTCAGCATGTAGTAAGTACTCAATACCTTCAAGCTATTGCTTATATTACCCTTATCCCTCCTGTTCGGCCCATTGGTAGAAAGAATGTGATGCTAATCGACCCAAAGGGGACCTGATAGGAAACCAGTACTTTAAACAGGGAGACAGAGAGTGAGCTGAACAGCATTGTCTTTTAAGAAGATCTCTCTGGCTGTAGCATAGCAGAGAAAACAACTGTGGTGAGAAAAGAGGCTGGTTAGGGTACTGTGGCAATGATCCAGGCATTGAGTGACAGGGACCTGAACTTGGGCAGGGGTGGATGAGAGTGGGAGCCTCCTCCCATCCCACTGGACACCTGGTTTATACACTGAACACCAGTATACATCTGTGGGTACAGATACACAGGCAAACCCACACTCCCTCTAAGGCACTTGCATTCTGCAACTGCAGGAGGGGACTCACTGGAGAGTGTAAGGATTCATTTTATATGTCAGCTAAGCTAGGCTACGATCGCCCAGTGATTTAATCAAATGCTAATCTAGGTGTGGCTGTGAAGGTATTTTGTAGATGTGGTATTTTTTAAAGCCCTTCAGGTGACTATAATGTGTAGCCAGGGCTGAGTACCTCTGTTGGAGAGCTTTACTATTGGAGGTCCAGTCCACAGGCTAGCAACACCGACATCACCTGGGAGCTTGTTAGAAACGCAGACTCTCAGGCCTTGCCCCAGACCTACTGAATCGGAATCTGCTTATAAGATCCCCAAGGAATTCAGAGGCACAGTGAATTCTGGGAAGGACTGTGGGAAATTAAGTCAACCTTCACCCAAGGAGAGCTGCTCTAGCCCATTTCTGGTTCCCACGCCATGACTATAGTTCTGGAGCCTATTGAGCAGTGCCCAGAGCCAGGGGTCCCCATGACCAAGTGTTAAGTGCACTGTACTCCTCATTCGAGGCCCCACCACCACCCTCAGCCAGGCCTTAGGTCCACCAAGATTTACAAATAATTATTCTTCAGAACAGAAGATCTTACCACATCTACTGCAGCATTCCTCATGGGTGTCCACACACAGCCTCTGTGTTGGATTGACCTTGACTAACAGCAACTACTTTCACTGGGCACATACTAAATGACAAGTACATCACAAGCACCAATCAGCCTAGTCATCCCACGACCCCCAGTAGGATAAGTTGTATTCACCCCATTTTGCCGGTCCAGACCCTAAGGCTCAGAGACGTGAAAACTAAGAGCCCATGGTCACCCCACTGGGCAGAGCTACAATAGGCACCCAGGGTGTCTGATTCCAAAACTCAGGACTCATTCACAACACTGTCTATATTATGCCTTGCTTCATAAATAAATCAGTGATGGAACTTCAAAAACCAGACTCTGAAATTCCAATGTTCTCAGGAAAAAAATGTAAATACATTGCCACTCCCTGAGAACTGAAACCAGAGGGGGAAAGATTTTACATAAGCAAAAGCGCCTTTGGGAATATGAGCCGATGCATTAATGTAATGATTATTCCTCCCACCTGGGCTCTAACTATATTTTTATTAGGATGCTTCACATATTCTTTAGCTTCTTTAAAATGCTAAACTGACTCTGAGTCCCCAAATGTGCCAAAAATCTAGGCAGTATGTTTATAGGAAGCAAAAGCCCCTCACAAAATAACTCCTGGAGGCCTGAATTAGTGGCTTGTATAATAAGGAGGTAAAAACCCACGTCTCTCCCAGGAATGCAACTGACATAAAATTCAAACCAAACTGAATTTATGAAGAGAATTCTCAGGCTTGAAGGCTCATCTTGTGACTTAGTAGTTATGATCATGTACTGTCCTAAGATCTACACCAGGCTCCTTTGTGGCTGAGGTTAAGGTGGCTTGGGTCCAAGGCTCTGGAGAATTAGCTAACTCCCCCTGTGGCCCAAGTCAGAGGTCAGCTAGTAATGAGGGTCAGGATTCATGGCCAGGATCTAAACTCAGTGACCTAATCTCCAACCAGGAATAGACCCTGCATATGAGATAAGGTTTAGTAAATAACTGTCTCCAAGTTCACTAATTTGCAGGGTTGTAAAGTTTCTTGTTTTTGGTTCCTTGTTATGATGGCCATAATTTACTTTTAAATACTTCAGCACAAAGAGGAACTCAATTTTCAGAGTGTTTGCCCTAGTAGACTATCCACAGATCAGGGTTATCAGCTAACATGCACACTCAAGAGGAAGCCCATGTGTCAGAACTCACTGTATTAGCACTTCTGTTATTTGTATTTCAAACAACAGCTGAAATTGTGAAAACTAGTGTGCTGCATATCAGGAATGGGTTTTATTGGTAAAAAATAGTGGCCTGTTGACCAGCAAGATTGAATATCAGAAATTAGCTTGCATTGGTGGAATGATTGGTGTTCGGATATGTGAAGTGGCTGAAAACACGGAAACAATACTTGCTTTCCCTGAACAGGACCTAAGAACCCAGGGAGGTCGTGCCCTCGACCCCTGAGGCATGGGTTCTGGGTCTGCCATTGTTCTTGGAGGCTTTATTGTTATCTGATGGTCATGAGAAGCATAGAATCCCGCATCTGGAATTTGGTTGCATCTGTCTCATCCTGTCATGCCAGTGTGGCTGGATATATGACAAGAGGGTCGAGATCTGGGATTTACTGAGCTCACAGAGCAGGTATGGGAGTTCCCATCGCCTGCTTGACCAGGGAAGAAATGTCTGCCTGTGTGGTGGGATTGGGTTTGAATCCCATTTTCATACAACCTGGGGGTGAGACTGTGGGGAGCAGCTAGCTCTCGCCAACTCAGATTCCTTTGTCAGCTTCCTCAGGTTGTGTGTGGCTCACTCCCCACTTCCTGAGACTCTCTACAGTAGGAAAGGCCTCAAGGTACCTTTGACCTTCATTAAATTCATTATCCTTGCATCTAATTCATTTTTAACTTTTTTCTTTCAGATTCAGAGCCAGTTCCGCCCAGAAAGGACTTTAGAACAGCTACTGGTGAGGGGTAATCTGAAGAGAAGTGATTACTCTCTCATTGGCAGTGTATTGTCAACCAATTCTTGTTGTCAGGCAAATAAAGTATTAATTCTACCTACTCAGGGTCCTAAACAACTTTTCAGGTGTCCCCCGTGGAGAGAACCAACAGCCGGGCATGAAAGACAGGGTGGGCACAGAGTCTGGCCTACTGAGACCATGGCAAAGGCCAGTGTGACTGTCAGACATGCAGGCCGACCCACACTTGCTTGCTGATTTCCCACTTGGTAGCACTTCATCTCTAGAATGCTGGGAAGGTGATAGCTGAAGGGATCCTCAAAATTAGCCAGCTCAACCATCTCTCCATCAGACAAGGATACTGTGACCCAGGCAGGTTTTGTGACTAACTCATGGTCACACCACACAGCTAGCAAGAGAGCTCTGGCCACTCCCAAACTGCTCCTTAATTCAATTCAACAAACATGTGTCCAGGGCCTGCTCTGGGAGTAAGCAAGTTCCCCGTGCTCCATGAGCTCACAGGGCATAGATGCACATAAGTCTGACAAAGGAAAAAAGCAGAATACACAGCGCTGTGAGTCCTAGGAGGCTGAGTTTTTTTTAGCCTTGGAAATAGCATGGAAGCTTCATGGAGGATGCAGCCTTTGAGCTGTGCCTTAAAAGATGAGTAGAGTTTTAAGAGGAGGGAAAACAGCTTGAGGGAGGGCCCAAATGGCAATATCTGGAAACCCTGGGCTGTGGAGGGCAGGGCCAGCAGCCAGGTCAGGGGTAGGAGCACCTTGCTGGGCCCCAGTCAGCTGTTTGGAGACCCCAAGAGGGCTCCACAGATGGGATCTTGCATGAAGTAAGCACTCCACCTCCACTTCTGTATCTGGATGGGTCCCTGAAGAGGGCTGACTGCCAGGCTCACTTCCTCTCCCAGGGTGCTTCTCCCCTACCTCCTTCATCTCTCTAGCTTCCTGGAATCCCAAAGTCTCTGGGGCACCAGCTGGGTTCTCCTTGGAAAAGCCAATCTCTCAGCCTCCCTTTTTCCCCTCGCTCCAAGAACTAACCAAATAACCTCACTGAATGTGTGTACAGAGCCCCCCAGCCCACAAAGCACTTTCCTCTCATGCTGTCTCATTCACCCTTCACCATGACCCATTATGATCCACCCTTCCCCCAGTGCCAAGGTGAAAACGAGGGTCCCAGGACCTTACCCTGGGCCCTTCTGCTGGTGCAGGGTGGGGCCCACTCCCCACACCCTTTTGCACACAGAGGTCCTCAGCACTGTCTCTGGATCTGATTCCACAGCCCTGCTTTACCCTCTGTGACTTGGGCAAATTACTCAACTTCCCTCTGTCTCAATTTCCTCATCTGGAAAACAATTGTAATAATAATGTCATTTATCTTGAAGGGTTGTTATGAGGATTAAATGCATTAATATGTGCAAAGAACATAGAATAGCACTTCATGCATCATAAGTACAACACAAATATTAGCTATTATTAGCATTAATCCTGATCCAGGATCCCAGAAGATTCCTGGTTCCTGGGCATCCCTGGGTGCCCTCAGGGAAGTTGTTCAACTCCTCTGTGCCCATCCACAAGGCTGGCCCTCAGAACAATAAGGATTCTCTCTCAGTTTGTCCCCTCTTTGCCCTTTCCTTGAATCCCTGCTATTTCCCCTTCCACCCTCAACAGTTTCTCCCCATGAGACCCCCTCCCCATACCCACACCAAATCAGACAGGCTACCCCAAGAGTCCATGGGAGGAACCTACTCTGTCTTTGTATTCAAAAGCTGTCCTTCACAATGATAGTTTTTGAATGTTCAATATAGAAAGAGTTAGTTATCTCCTTTAAGAGCCCAGTTTTGAATTTTTTTTAAGAAAGCTCTCCAGTGAAAATAAGCTTTGAGCCTGCTTTCCAGAAGCAGCAAGAAGATTATCAGCAGAGAACCATATTGCATACTTAATTGCAAAACCATCCCCAAGGCTAAAGTCTAGTCTGGGGTAAGTGGCCAATTTGAGCCCTCATAACTACTGCTTCCAGGTTCCACAGAAGACATCATGGTACAATAGAGGATCCTGGTGGGAGCTTTGCTCTCCAACACTCAAGAATGACAGAGGTGACGTATTATACTGCTGATTGCTTTGATTTGTGGCTTCTTACAACTATAGTCTTTGGACATCTAAGAATTACCTTAGGGAAATGGAAGAACCAGGAAGGGAGCAGTTCCTGGAGCTCCTACATTGACCTGGCTACTGACGCTGCCCAGGTGCAGAGTGGGCTTTGCTTTAAAGGGAAATCAAAGAGGGCTGTTGGGTTTGCCTGGACCACTTCCATCTATAGGCTAGTGAAGTGCTTGATGACGTGTAGGCGTGAAAGGAGCAGAGTGCCTAGCACATCAGAGGGAATGTCTGATGAGTGAATTTCCCAGAGGTTGATCCCTCGCTTCCAGATGTGAAGTTAACATTCCAGAGCTCTCCAGGTTGCTTGTGGGGTGTGACTGGTTGAGGGTTTAAGCCACTTCAGTGCCCTTCCCTCAAGCAATATAGGAAGGAAGTTGTTTTCTTCAGAAAACTTTATCTCAGGCCTTTCTGGTAGAGATAGTAGAAGATTAAACAGCTCAGCACCTCCTTCCACTGTACATCAGTGAATTGAAGCTTTTCAGAACCCCAGTGGAACATCCAGGCTAAGGAATAGAGGACGTTATCTTGTGAGGGCAGGTTTCCCAGGAGTGTTTAGGAACTTCCTAAGTACAATAGGAAATGAAAAGCCTAAAACAACCAGCTATTAACCCACACCATCAGAAAAAGTGTCAAGTTTTATAGAAACTTAACTAACCCACAAATATCACCTCAAAGCCATGTCTTTCAAAGCCACTTGCTTTAGTAACTCCTAAAGGGGAAAAGATTGCTCTAATGTGGACCTCCCCCTTTGCTTGGACCACTATAGTTAGCCCCCTTTCCAGGTCACCTGTCTCTAGTCCTTCACCCAATCATCTTCCAGATTGTCATTAGAAATGTGTTTCTAAATCACAAATCTGGTCATGTTGGACTCCTTCTTAAAACCCTCAGTGGCTCCCACTGTCTTCGAGGTGGAATAAAGATCCTTCAACTTGGAATGCAAAGTCCTTCAAGTTCTGGTCTCCATTTAGGCCTGAAATGCAACCAATAATCACCAATAAAGCTGTTAAAATATTGAAATACCTCTGTGCTCCTCCAATGACCCTTTGCCACTCACCAGCCACCTCCCTTGCCCACATGGCTCCTGGCTAGAACCCTGGTGGGAAAGATGGAGCCTCTGATGACATTTGGTACTGGCTCCCCAGATGGCATATGCTGGGCTCAGGCCCCCAACATGGACCACCATTCCCTAGAGAAGCTCTTCCATGGGCACTTTTGGGAACTACAGCTTTGGCAGTATACCACACTGAAAACCACATACAGTATACCATACACTGGCTGTTAAATGCAATATTTTGAAGAATACCCCTGCTTCAGTCAACTTTACTAGATTTATTGTTCACCATTCTCTTGTTCATTTATTTTTTTAATGAATTAAAGAATGCCTGAATGAAAAAAGGTGTGAATGATAGATGACCTAGCACCTTCTATCTCCCCAGCCTCATCATGAAGGAAGGTCCATGAGAGTATGTGGGTCCATGAGAGTATCTGGAGGGTACACAAATAGGATGCCACCCACAGTGACCACAGAGATGCCATTTAGTGCCAGCAATGGCCACTTAGGCAGGATCTTCTTTCAGTGGTTTACACCCTGGTGAAGTTATCAGCCATTCAGGTTCAGACAGTGGACTTTCTCAGTTCAACCAAAATTATCAGTCTTTCAGGGAAAACTCACACAATCCAGGCTTAAAAGATATCAGTGGAAAGTGAGAATGCCAGCCGAACTATTTATGAAGATGACCAGATGACCCTTGTCTAGGTGTTTCAGCTGATACCCTATAGGTTAGAAGAGACAGATCCTAATTTAAAATGAATTAAACACAAAAGGAATTTGTTGGCTCTCAAAGCTGAAAGCCCCAGGGATGAGTTTGGTTTCAGGTAAAGTTGGATTCAGGGCTCAAATTATATCAATGGGACTCAAATTTTTTCTTTCTCTGGGTCTGTCTTCTTCCATCTTCAGCTGTACCTGGTGGCAAGATGGCTTTCTGATGACCAGGATCCCATCCTCTCAGCTTTAAGTCTAGTTAGCAAGAGTGAAAGATTCTAGTCTGGAAAACCCAATAAAGCACCTCACTGCATCTTGTTGGCTCTTTTCAGGTCATGTAGCCATCTCTGAACAAATCCCTGTGGCCAGTAGAGGACTGTTATATTCTGATTGCCTGAGGCCTAGATTACCTAGGAAATGGGCAATCTTTCATCTCTAAATCAAGAGTTGGTGCACCATCCAAAGCCCAGGGCTGAGAGTAAGTAAAAGAGAGGGAAAATATGTATGGGGACCATAATACCAGACAGCAAAACCAATTGATATTCCCTCTACCAGGACACTCCTTTATAGCATCAAGGACACCAAAACATTCTTTAGAGGCTAGCTTGACGTGTCAGAATAAGGCAAGAGGAATACTAGGAAGTGGGGAGATTATTTGCACCAAGATCCAGGAATTGCTCTTCTCCCAAAGTGGAAGACCTGTCTCTAGAGCAGAGCTGAGGATAGGATAACAACCCTCCTTTCTGATGGCCAGTTTCTATGCTGGACTTCCTCCCTTCTGCTGGCTCCTTCTGTCTCTATTCAGAAGAGATAGCATCCCTGATTCTATCCCAGAGCTACCAGTGAATCACTGCCCAGCCCCACCCATCCCACACAGGTTTTCTTGGCTTCGATTCACCCACATGGACTTGAATAAAATGCATCCCCGTGCTTCCTTTGACTTTTCTCAGTGCTGTCCTGCCTCAGCTCTGTCTAGCAGCCTAATGAAAGGGAGTGAGGCAGAGACTTCTATGCTTGTTTTATAGGTAGTATGATGAAAAAAAAAGGCAAACAAAGTGCCCAGGTTCTCACAGCTGGACAGAGACAAGCTTCCCATGATGAACCTCTGGCCCAGCACCTTTTATATAAATGAAGCTGCTTATTGATGGCTGTTACGGGTAATAGTCCAGGCTCTCTTTAAGCACTAAAATGTACCTGAAGAGTGGACCCTAAGTGTACCCTTAGAGTGGAGGCACAGAGACTTTTTTCTTAGCCACTCCCAGGAAATTCCCTGCTACTTTCTCCGATCCTTGGTCCCTGAGCCATCCTCAGAGGCATTGCCCTTATTATTAACAGACTGGAGGGACAGTTCCTCTTGGTTGTTGGTGAGTAGGGGGTGGGCTGCACACAGTCTGTCCCTGAAGACTGACACATCTCCTATCTAGATGCAGTCGCTGCTCAGATAAAACAAGATGGATGGCAAACAACGTTTGGACAGACAGGTGCCATTTGTTAATGTGCTCTAGATCAATGGCTTCCAAAATTAAAACATTCTATATCTGTCAGATGTCCCCCACCAGGCCCTCTGACAGGGTAGAGGTGCCAGCGACAGCTTGGTGTGAGGGTAGGGGTGGTGGAGGAGATGAGACAATCAGCCTGGGAAGAGGGGGTGGCATTTCCACTAGAGCCACAAGCAAGTCACCCCCAAACCATAGAGGCTCCCCAGAAGATGAGGAGCAGGAAGATCAAACAGGAACATTTTGTATCTGGAGAGTAGAGGAGCACATTCCCCCAGTTTCCCAGAAAATTGAGCGTTGTCCTGGGCTTGGCCTCCCTCCCTCACCTGGAAAAAACCAGACCCCAATGGTGAAAGCCCATTTGCTGTTTCTGGCAAACTTTGGGATCTGTGGGCATAGCAGATGCTGTGGACACCCATCCCATTTCCCTCCAGCACACCTCAGTTCACCTGAGTTGTGAAGACTGTTCTCAACCCTCACTCCCAGCACCCAGTCTCTCTTCTCTGTCTTGCTGGCCTCTCTCAACCACCAGGCGCAGTGCAGGGAAATGCCTGGGGCTGGGGGATGGCATCGGCTAGATAAGTGCCCCAGCCTTCCCCAGGCCCCTTCCCCACCATCTTCCACTGGCACAATTCTGCATCCATAGCCAGCCACACAGTTGTAAGAAGGTCCCCAGGAGACTGAGCCTTGCTGCCCATGTTGGTGACTCATTCACTAGTGTTCACTTTAATGGCTCTTCTTCCATATCTAACTTGCCCCACTTCCTCCTTGTGCTTTCTGGGATCACCTTCTACCTAAATATCTATGTCCTTGTCCTCCAGGAATGTTCTTCCCTGTGCTTACTTGGCACCATCCTCTCTTCCTCTAAGACATGCATGGGATCACAGGGCACAAAAAGGCCCACAGTTGGCTCTTGGCACCACCCCAATTGACTACAAATCTCAGAGCATTATCACCTTCCCCTCCTGCCCTCACTCTCACATTGGCCCTGGGCTACCAGTACGCAGCCCAGCCACTAGCCTGATCTTCCATGACCTGGTAGATCTGTACAGGCACAAGCCAAGTAACACAGTAGAAAGAACGAGGAGGGTGCTTGGCTTCCAGCTTTGGAATTAGCTGTGTGGCACTGTTGAAGCCACAGAGTCTGTCTAAACCTCAGCTTTCCCATCTCTATAATTAGAAAGTATCCAGGTACATCTCATGGAATTGTGGCTATGATGAAATGGGAAATATATTATAGGTGAAACTTTTTGTATACTGTATCTTTTTCCATGGCTGAAATTTAGCTAGTGTACACCAGAACAGCTCTACCTGTTGTTTATAGCTATTGTTTGTTCTGATTGGTTGAAGCCTGTGCTATCCCTATCATTATTCAATACCACTTCCGACTAACACTATGATTGTACATCTTGTACCCCTTGAGTGGAACCAGCTGGCCTAGCTCCACCAACAGGCAAATCCCAGCTCATCTAGAAGGAGAGTCCTGGAGAGAACCTCTGAGCTCTCCTCTAATTTGTCCGTGCCAAGAAAAATTGTGTCGATATGTTCTAAGGCCTCCCCCAGACAGATCGATGCCATTTCAAAAGCGTAGACACACACACAGAGAACACGTTGTGCAAATATGCCAAAGGCTGGCTTTGAGGCCCAGCCCGTTGCTAAGGAGTCCGGTATTTCATCCAGAATAATTAAGCATGTTTAAAGGGCTACATGCTCTCTTTTCTCCATCCACCCACAGAAAAGGCCCTCAGTAGAACTCAGTTAATTATTCAGAGGGATGTGTGAGTGGGTGCTCTCTCACTGGAGGAGAAAGGCTGACCTGGACTCAGCTGCGTGTCGTTCAAGCTCTGAGTAACATTGGGAGATTGAGGACAACCTGGGGACAAGCCAGCAGGAGCTCCAGGTGGGCAGGAGGGGTATGCTAGCAAGACCAGATGTGGCCTAATACAGGAAATGGAATAGGAAGATAGGCAAAAGCCTTAATTAACATCTGTCTGCATATTCATTGTCAACTGTGAGTTGTTTAAACTAAACTCAATCATACACAAAAATCCGTAGTGACTGTCAAAAAGTGATAAGACTTTTCAGTTCTGCATTTTGCTTTGGAATACAAAAGATTGTCAGTCTGCCTTGTGTGATATTCATAATCAAAGGTAGACTCCAACTAAATTAAACTAACCAATATCTACACTTAAATACAACCCACTCTACCCCCATTTCCACCCCATCCCACCCACTCCCAGACCCACCCCCCTGGCAATCATCAGCCCAGTTCTGAATCGGGATGGCAATAAACATTCTTCCTGCCCAGTCATGACGATGGTGGCTTTGAGCTTGGCACCCAGGGCCCTGGATTGACTCACTCATGGGGAGAATACTGGGAATGGTGGGGATATTAGGTTTGTGTGCTGTCATCAGGTCAAGAGGTAAACTTTGACTTAGTGGTGGCTTGGGGCACAAAAGAGGGAGCTAAGACAGAGAGCACTGATTTCAGGAGGAGAAAAAAATGCACATTTATTCAGTACTTCTTGTCAGCAACCCCTTAATTGTACCTGCAGATTCTGGGAGGTTCTGCAAATGCAGCATATTATAAGAGTGGGGATTTCACACAGAATCTGTCTCAGGTGGATGTTGAGGGTCACTTCTATCCCTCTTCTGTTTCCTACAGTCCCCTCAGTCTTTTTACCCTCTTATTAAATCCCCACAGTCCTGGATCAAAGGCCTTTAGTTCTATAATTTTATATTAGGAAGAGGAAGGAGTGGGGTAGGACGAGGCAGCTTTTCCTTACAAGCATAACTCTGCTATGTTGCAGTATTACAATATTACCACACTGTAGGGATGTCATGTCTTGTCTCTATAAAGACAAGACCCTCACCCAAGCAGGTGGACAGGGAGAAGAGAAAAGGAAGTAAGAATATCTTGTGCCACCATGAGCACCCTAGGCCCCTTTACCATGTGTTTCTCACAACTGCCACATCATGGTCCAACCTCTTTTGTCACCTGATGGAACCAAAACTCAGTAATGTTAGTGTACTCTAATATAGGGAATAAGTCTTGGAACTAAGACCCAAGATTTGTCTCACCAAAGCCCATGCCCTTTCCCCTGAGACACTGCCTGTGTCCTGGCCTGGCCAGAGTCCAGAATGCATTATTGTGTCTCATAGTACTATGGACTCTGGCTTAATTCTGACATGTTAAGCAAAGAATATGGTCAACAAGTAGGGAGAGCATTGCCGGAGGAGCTTGGGCATAGGTTATGCTTGGAGCTAAACAAGGTTGTCCCGGGTCCCAGGCTGGAACAGCAAATCAATAAGGGTTCTGGTGTCTTGGGGACAAAGCTCATCTTCTGGGGAAGCTAAATAAGGATGTGAATCCAGCCATGTCAGCTGCAATTCAGGGTAAGGTTCTGTAGTTGGTTGAATTACCTGGGTGGGCTCTAAATCCAATGATGGGTATCCTTACAAAAGCAGAGAAGGGGCAATGAGACATTCAGAGAAGGTGGTGTGCTGACAGAGGCAGAGACAGGAGCAATGCACCTATGAGCTATGGCACCCCAAGGACTACCAGAGAGAGACGTCTCCCTCAGGGCCTCAGGAAGAAAACAACCCTTTCGACCTCTGAATTTTTGGACTTCTGGCCTCCACACTGTGAGAGACTAAATTCTGTTGTTTTAAGCTAGCCAGTCTGTGGCTATTCATTACAGCAGCCCTAGCAAACCAACACAGGCTCAATTCCTGGAAAGACTTAGGGACAAACCAGGAAACACCAGCTACAGGTATTTCCAGTGGTTCTAGGCAGAGGCTGGCCCTGGGTCAGAGATGAGGAGCCACAGTCTCTTCCCAGGAACTGCACACTCATGATAGAAGCTCAGAAACTCCTCCCTCCACTTGACAGAGTGGCAGAGGCTTCCAATGTCCTCCTGGTTCCAGTCAGAGTGGGTTCATGGTCTTCTTGGTGAAGAGGTTTGTTGCTGCTGCTGAGTAGAGCTGGGGCAGGCAGGAGCAGGCCCTGGGTCCAAAGTCAAACAATTCCAAAGATTTCTATGATGGCCTGTTGTAGGGTGTGTGGTCTGACAGGTGGGTATGGGGGAGAGGAGATGACCTCACCTGACCTTGTCTCCATGGATTGACTGTACATTTGAAAGAACAGGTGCAAGGCCAGCTAACTATCATCATACTCTGCAGGTTGGGTTCAGTTTCTCTGACACAGAGTTTCATTTTCTCCTCTCCACACTGAACCCAGTAATCACCCATGTGCACAAGGAAAGGACAGTCTGGTGCCAGCCCTGCAGGGGCCTGGCTGAGGTTTCCTAGGTCAGGGGCCAAGACTGAATTTAGACAGGGACCTAAAAAGCAGAGTAACAGATGCATCTCAGAGTCCCTGGGGAAATCTAAGACCCAGCCGCCTGGAAGACAAGCCACAGCACCAAGTCCAAGGTCTCAAGATGCAGAATCAAAATCAGGGTATAGAGCCAAGAATTCAGAATGGGGCAAAAATGGAGTTTGGAAGCAGGCCACCACAACCAGACCCACTGCTGTCATCCTGAAAGACTGTTGCTCCACTGGAGGGACAGCAGGACCTCAGTGCATAACCAGGGTGAAGGGAAGCCAATTTAAAGGGTTCAAGGTAATGTGACACCAGCCAGGGAGCCCAATGCTCAGCTAGAAAGGTCAAGTCATCACACTGGGCTTCAGTGCAGAGGATCAAATTCTCCCCTTCCTCCAAAACCTCTAAAGAAGCCACTAAGGTCCAATTGGGAGTGAATCTATCTTCCAGTTCAAGCCTGGGAAGGGGAGGAGCAGAGCAAAGGCTGACAGAATGGGTAGTGGTAAACACTCCAGAGCTTTCTTTAGGGTGCAAACCCAGTGGACTTGAGGCTCTGCCCAGCGCAGTGATGCTCAAAGGCAACCATTGCCTTTGGGGCCCCAGAAGGATGCAGCAAAGGCATCAGATACCGGGAAAAAAATTTCCCAGAGAACTCGAACTTGGTTTGGCCACCCGGTTCTCCCGGCCCTGCATGTCACCTCTGCAGAAACTTCTAACATAGTTCTGGGCCCTGAAGCCCCCCACAGGCAAAACCCCTGGGCAAGGCAAGGGACCAAACCCTTCTAATGCAGGTTCATTGTCCTCAACAAGAAAAAACAAAGAATCAGACCTGGCTTTGCCCAGAGCATGAGGACAGAGTGGTCAAGTGTTGGGCTGGAGCCAAGCTGAGCACCAGAGATGATGGAGGCTGAGAGTGGGCTGCTAGAGTGGATTCTGACTTTTCTGTCACCCCTTTGACAACAGCCTCATGAACCAGCCACAAGGGGAAGCAACTGGACCATTTTCCCCCAGGAAGATGGCTCATTCTGTAGCCTCATTTGAGTTTCCAATGCGAATTTAGGTACAGCCACAAAAACATATACATTAGTAATAGAATCACATTATCTAATATGTAGAAAAGGTCCAATGCAAATTGGAAAGTGATATTTGATAAGCAGCTGTGAACAACTTAAGATTCCATTTGGAACCTTGATGTCGAAGAAGTGACATGTGGGGTTTCCACAGAAGGCACCTGCTTCCCAGGCTGTGCCCACACATACTCTGAAACTTCTTTCAAAGTTACACCAACATTCAGGTGTGACTTTTACCCTCAAAATGGCTAATTCTCTGTCCCTCCCGCTGCCGCCCTCCACTCCCTGCCCTACAGTGTCTTATATCCAAGGCCGGCCAGGGTAGGCAGAAGCAGAAGCTCACACTGCAGCACTGGAGGAATGTGAGATGACACTTCCCTCCTGGATGGCAATTGGGCAGAAAGAAGCAATAGCCTTGAGCTTGTTCCTATTCCTGACCTAGCCTTTCACTTTTAAGAAGTGAGTCTAAAAATATAGTTGAGGGTTTGTATGCACACCCCACCCCTCTCCAATTTAGCTAAAAGAATGTTCATTAAAACTTTATTTCAGGGGAAAGAGAAAATAAATAAAAAGAGGTGAAGTGAGATACCGTATTTTGCTGTATATAGTAAGCTCCTGTGTATAACATGCGCCCATGTTTTTGTGTGTGTTATGTGTGGATTATTATACCCAATATTATACCCATGGCATGCAATCATTATACCCATGTATAATGCACACCCTTATTTTTCCCTCAAAAATTTGAACAAAAAAGTGTGCATTATACATGGAAAAATACAGTAAATAAAATGAAACTTCCACTACTTTTCTTTTTGGCACATTATCTCAAGAGTAATTGCCTATCCAATTTAGAAAATTCCTGGCTTTCTGGCAATGAAAGGAAAAGACTTGGACTAGTCTGTATGTGAGAGACACAGACAAAAAGAAACTAAGGTACCTAGTGTGAGAAAGGCATAGGAATTCTAAAGTGGTCCCTTGGCAACTCAGGAGAAAGGAGTTTTGGGAAATATGAGACAGCCGAGAAGGGAGAAGACAGGAGAAGAGTTTGGGGAAAGAGCAGGGCCAAGCAAGATCTTGGAGCAAGCAGAGAGAAGCAGTAAAAAGTTCTCAAGAAAGGAATAATGATGTCTAAGATTCTTTTTTCTGTGTTAAAATCCCATTTTACCCGAACCCTTTAATTCAGGTCATTATACAATAGACTTATGTTAACTATCCTGCAGGAAGTGAAGGAGGAAGGGTCCTTATTACTGTCACATTTGCTAGACGCAGCATTCAGACATCTTAAAGCAGAATCACGTGTAGAAAGTGGATACCTCCAGAAAAGAAAATGGCCTTGCCTCCTAGGTACACAATGTGCCAAGCTCCTGCTTTGATCCTCTTAGAAATTTTGAAGAGCCAAGGTTTCCGAGTTCCAGCTGTGGCTGCACTCATCTGCAATGAAAACCCCACTCTGTTCTCTCTGCTCTCTCTGGCCTTGTGAATCTTGGCAGAAGGCTGCTCTCCTGTGGTGATGCCTCCCATATTAATTTAAGTCTTTTCAAGGCATACTTGCTAATTAAAATGTGAAACAGTTTTTATCCCTTTAATTAAGATACAAGATGGGAAGCATAATTTAATTCAGTCTATTGAAAATATCAGTATTATTAGCTCCATAACTTGCTTTCATTAAAGATGACTATGTTAAACAATTTTTTTTTTACTCCCACACTCGCCGGAGCTTTGACATATGTACTGCCTGCATCCTGAAACCATTATGGGAGTTTGGGGACTGTGGCCCATTGAAAAGGAGACACATGGAAGCCAGAGGACTCTGTCTCAGGTTGGGTTCCCTGAGAAGCAGATCCTAAGAAAGATTTGAGTATAAGCTACTTGTACAAGAAGTCCTTTTAGGGGAATGAGGAGTGAGATCAGGACAGGGAGAGGGTCAGCTTGGGTGAACAAATGAACAGGTTACTGCTGCAGGGAACTGAGGTAACCTCAGTGGGGACACTTGATAGTGAACAATAGACCTCGGGGTGTCTCACCTGAGGGATGAGGAAGCTGGGGGGTTTACCCTCCAAGTCCTACCCATCACTGGCTAAGAGCTGCTCCCAGGGGTGTCAGCTCCCCGGTACTTCCAGCCTCCTCCCTCGGGCAGAGAGTTGCAGAGGCAGCCGTCAGTGATGAGTGGTGAGTGGTGAGAGTAGATGGGCAGAGTCTATTACACACCCACAGCTCTGGGCTTGCAATCGCAGAAAGAGACAAGAAAGCATGCAGGGAGAATATCGATCACTGACTTATTTATTAGTGAGCTCTTTCCACGGTCCAAGAGACAAAATCTTGGACGGGCAACCAGAGTCCTCACATGGAAGCCTCCGGGAAAGCTAAGAGCAGAAGAAGTGTCAAACCTTCCGACCCAAAGTCAGCGACAAAGGTGAAGAAACAGGAAAAGCACAGTCAAGGGCCTGGAGATGGGAATGAGATGGAGTTCTAAGATCATTTTTGCTAGTTAAACCCAAAGGGAACTTCCCTACCCAGCACTAAAGCCCTGACTAGTGTCTGTCCCTTGGAGAGGACAGCTGTCAATTTGACCCTGTACTAACAGGGAGAACTGGTAGCTAGAAAATGGGGAGCAAACATATTGTCTAAAATAGAGGCTGAGAAGACACCAGTCAATCAGAAATGACATGGGATAGGGAGTTGACTGAAAGGAAAATTCTGAAGGTGAGACTCTGGACCCTGAGCTGGGTTGAAAACTAAGGATGATAGGAGTCAGAGAACTGGGGCGCAGGAAGGGGCACAGATGCCTGTGTCAGGGAGCTCTAAGTAAGTCAGCAGGATAAGCATGAGCTTGGTTAGAGCCCAGACTGGAGGGTGCTAGGCCAGGTGCACAGTAATAGACATCCTTTGTCAGAGGAAGCTCTGTGGGACTGAGAGGGCGTGGCATTGGGAGCCAGACCTCCTGGGGTTCAAGTCACTTACTAGCTGAATTACCTTGGGTAAATGGGTTAGCGTCTCTGCATCCTTACATAGAATTCTGCGAGGGCTAAATAAGGTAATGTAGAAAAATCCACAGCAGACAGTCTGCCCCATGGTGGGAACCCATAAATGTTATTTCTTGTCCTGCCTTTATCTTAGATTGTAATCTGTATAACACTCTGAGACCCACCTTCAGGGAGTCCAAGCATGGCAGTTTCTGACTCTGTATGTATGTAGGTGGGTGTGTACATGTGTGTTCACATGTGCGTGAATATGTACAAGGGGTAAGAAGTAGAGCCACGTCTTCTACTCCACTTATTTTGAAAGTAACTATCCCCCAAAAAAATCCCCAAAACTAGTTATGTGTAGACTTCCTGCCTCTGGCATTTCCCAAACAGGTAAGGACACTAAGGCAGAAGGGACCACAGGGTCATGCCTCCAGTCGCACAGCTGGTGATGGTCAGAACAGGCCACTGAATGCTCTTAACCACCCTCCATCCTCTCTACCACCTGGTGCAGCCCCCTGGAGCCCCTTCCCAGCCAGGCCCATCATCAAGCCTAGGACATTGTCTTTAGTGTGGGATATGCAGGGGGTCTTTTAGGGTTGTAGTAGGGAGCTGAGTGGGGCAGGGTAGAGGGGAGGCAGGGAGTAAATATTTGAATCTGAGCAGAACTTGCTCCTAACTGAAGGATTTTTTTCTCCCCACCCAAAAATCCCTTCTGAGAAGTGACAGGAAACATATCCAACATTAACAAAAGAACACTGATTCATCCTGAGAAACACAGGCCTGAAACACCACCAAGGAGTCTTTCCTCCCCACACAGAGGCTGGAAATCAGGAGAGCTGGTGGCAGTGCGCCCCTTGTGGTTGAACCTGAGGAAGGGTGAGGGCTGAATCATCCATCCAACAGTGCGCAGGCCTTTCTGCCACCTCTGCTATGCCCTTCTTTGCTTTGGGCACCCGGCAGATAAGAACATCTTAAAACTTGAAGAAGTGGGGCCATGGAGATTCAGCGTTAATGCCATTAGCACCCCACCCCCTTTGCTGGATCCACAGCCCCTCACACAGAAGCCCCCAGCTCTTGCTGCCTGTGGCTCTTCCTGGGGAGAGTCAGTGTAAACCCCTAGAGAGGGAGAGCACATGGCAGAGCTGGCTCTCTCCTGCCACACTTCACACACTGTGGATTTTACAACGATGACGTGGGGAAAGCCACCTATGCTCTCAGACCACAGGACAAAAGGCTCACTCTTTCTCTAGTTCAGAAATCCTGCCAAGCTGAGCCTGGTCCTGAGCACAGAAGAGCTTCCCGGGGCAGTTCATAGAGGGCCCCCCAGCCCCCTGACCCAGGAGGATGCCTGTGCCTCAACAGCCCCACTGTTCCCTCTACTTGGGCTCCTCTATGTTGCTGCTGTTGGAACTTGATCCAGTCACGTGAGCTCAGTTTGCTCTCCCTTAGTTTCTGCAGCCCTAATTATGCTATTGCACTCAGAGTAGGGAGAAGCCAGGGGACTAGAAGGCAAGGAGGTGAGTGATGACAGAAGTGATGCCAGAAGGGGCAGCTAGGAAAACTCAGAGCTAAACAAATGGGCCCTCAGGAATGAGGGCTTCTGTAAACCAACCCTTACAACCCCCTCACTCACAGCTGTTGACTTCAAAGTGCATCACCAGGTCCCCATGCAGTTCCCCGGTGATTCCTAACTTGGATCTCCAGTCTGTCCTCTGTCTTGAACTCCAGATCCATTTATCCAGATGTTTCTGGGTGTCCTCCACAACAGCAGACTCACACACTCTAATCTGTCCTCTTCGTCTTGCCCTCAAGTCTGATCTGCCCATCTCTATGAAAGGTGCCCTGCAAGTTGGAAATGTGTCATCCCTGACACCATCCATTTCATCCCTTGTGTCCAGTCATTCATATAGCCCAGCCAGTTTCAGATCTCAGATATATCTCAGATCTGTGCACATCTTACCACCCTTGTCACAATCATTCCAGTTCAAACTTCCTCTCAGCATCTCACATTTGGATTATTTTTGTACACACCCTCACTGGTCGTGTTGCACTGGTCTTGCCCAACTTTAGTCCATCTGCCTGCAACATCTTTTTTGGTTCATCTTGCAAACTCTCTCTCCTCATAAGCCTTCTTCCTCTGTGAAGTCCTTGATGATTCCCCCCATCATATGAGGCACAACACCTTCCATTGTGGGCCCCAGCCCTGGCACTCATACATCCGTTTGAGTCCTGATCACGTGGCACTGCCACTGACCACTGGCAAACCTTTCTCCCCATAGGGGTCCTTGAAAGCAGAGGCCACATTTCTCCCCCTCTGGGTTCCCGTGTCTAACTCAGTTCTTGGCAAACAAACAGTAAATGCTTCATAACTGTTTTTTTGGTTTAAAAAATACTACAATAAAGAGGACAGGGGTCTTTCAAAATCCCTTTTCTCCCATACCTGAACAATATAGAAACTGGATTTTATGTTGGTATCTTTCTAATCACAGACCCAAAATACCTAAGCCAGACTGAATCCTTTAGTAACTGAATCCAACCAGGACAAGCATCTCGCTCTCTCAATAGCCAGGGAAACTTTTATAAGGAAATTTCCTTGTCTCACATTCCATTTTGTTGTTTTAATTCTTTAAAATTGGAGCTGTGTCTCCACTTCAGAGTCTCAGTACCTTATATCCTGTGGACAGGTGAAACACAGTTGTAGTGCTGTGTCCAATTCTTCTTGTCCCACCATCAAGAAGAATTGTTTTTCTCTCCTGCCCCTGCTTCTGTGTTCAGGAGGGGAAAGGTCTTCTACTCAATAGTCCAGAGCTATGAATTCATAAACACTCAGTGTTTGAAAATAATAATAGCACAAAAAAATGAATGAGGGAAAAGTCAACCAATGTTACCTGAGCCCCTGGGTATAATTTGGGATCTGTAGAAATCATAGAACTCTCTCTCGGTGATGCGCCGAGATAAGGAACTCTCCAGACTACCTATTGCTCCTGGGGGAGAATATATCTACTTTGGGTCCTACAGGTCCTTTTCACATGTGCTCTTCCTCATTCATTCAGTAAGGATCCATTGAGCAACTGCTGTGTGCCAGCCACTGTGCGGGACTCTGGGCAATTCAGAGATGAATGCCAAAATCCTTCTCGATAGTTTGGACTTTTGCTCACCTTTTTTCACTACAATGGTTTTCTCCAGCCTGATTCCTTCCTCACTGTCTGTCCCCAAGTATTGGCAGGAACAGCATGACTTCTTGTTCCCTTGGTCCTCTGTTATTCCTACAATTTCTCTGAAACCGAAACTTCTTCAGGGGGGGAAAATTTTCCTTTTCTAACTATTTTCTATTTCAACTTCCTTTAGTTTTATCACAAAATCAATTGCAACCTTCTGACTGTTGTCCTTGAGAGGACTTCAAGCTTTTAAATTTATTTGGGGTACTTCTCCCCTACCACATCTATGCAGTCATCCTTCCTTCCTTCCTTCCTTCCTTCCTTCCTTCCTTCCTTCCTTCCATTCCTCTACTCATTTATTCATCCATCCATTTATCCACCCATCATCCATTAATCCATCCATTTATTGAGCAGATACTATGTGCCAGATACCGAATAACTATAGGCCCAGCACTAAAAAAGCTCCTAATCAGGTGGGGAGAGTGAAAGTTTTACAAATGTTCATGAAGAGTAATGAAGAAATAGTGTGAGAATCCAAGAGAGGAGATGATTCATTCTAACAAGTGTGGAAATATGACATCAAAAAGTTGACATTTGAAGGGTTGAGTGTTGAAGATGAAAAAAGCGGGAGATGCCAATCAGAAGAAATAGCCACTGCAATAACTTAGAGGTTTAAAACAACAGGGTATGAATAGAAAAAAACAAATGTCAAGAAGCTCAATATGAAATAAAAAGCTTAAGATGATTGGTGTGAAAGAAGCAGATGTGAGAGAAATATAAAATAAGATTAAAGGTAGACTAGCCACATTTGGAGGATCCTAAATGCCAGACTGTTTTTTGGACTTCTTTCTGCTAACCATAGGAAGCCACTGGAGGTCAGCAGTTTGGAAAATGATTCTGGCTGAGGAGGATCACTAGGAAGGAGCCTAGAGGTGAGGCTGGAAGGCCAGTGAGGAGCCTGGAGTAGAGGTGTGGAGAGGGTGGAATGAGAGGAGGCAAAGAAGAGGGAGGATGTCTCTAGATGTTGAAGGCAAGTCTGTCTCAAAGGGGTAAATAAATGCTTATTTGGCTGTGGACAAACAGCATGGTGAGAGGTGCACAGGGCCCATCTGTCTGCAAAACGCTCCATGCCCATCCGGCAGTCAGTGGAAGCAAGCCCTCCTGCCAGCCTGAAGTTGATGGCTCCCCTAGGGAAAGGCACTGGTGTCTGCACCAAGAGCCTATGATAGCGCCAGGATCCAAGTCAGCGAGGCTGCCCCACTAGGCTAGAGCTACTGACAACGTGTCAGTCAGAACAGGGGCCTCAGTCCCTCCTTTCGAGGTGGCCTGGTTTCCATGTCTATAAGCACTATTGGAAGACAGAGCCCAGGGTATGATAAATCACATGCTTTTTCTCGATATCACACCCTTGGAATTCAACATCAATTTTTCATTATTAGACAATTTACTTATTAATTCCATTTTTCCTCTATTAATATCAAAAGGTTCTTATTACTGTATATAAAAGACCACTCCAGAGTGACAAACAGCCACAGAGAAGAAAAAAACTTGAATTCCTATCCTGAGCAGAAAAGGTAATCAATACCTCTTCAAAATTATAATAAAAAGGAAATAAAACTGATCCCATACCTACTGAGCTTATGACAATAATTTGTTTGTGAATTATCTCATTTCATCTTCTCAATGACTCTGTGAAGTGAGATTATGATTACCATTTAACAGGTGGGGAAACTGAGGCACAAAGAGTTTAGGCCACTTGCCCAATGTCACACAACTGCTGGTTTGTAGATCAAAGGTTTAAATTCAAATCTGCCCCATTTAAAAGACCCTGTTCATTTCTTCCCATTGTGCCAGTTCAGAGTGGCCATGCTGCGGGGAGGAGAGCATGAACAGGGGTTGGAGCCTGAGAAGCACCCAAGCTTGGAGGAAGGAGACTTCAGTGAAGTCCTGCACCTCCTTACTAGCCCTGTGACCCTGGACAAATCAGGTGGCTTTGCAAACATCAGTTTCACCCCTAAAATGACATGGTGCATTAGATTCTTCAGGCCCACAGTTCTTTGTTTCCAAGCCAAGCAAGAGAATGTGCTTACTGCCAAATGAACAAAATTCTACAGACATTTCTACTTTACTTGAGGTTAGGATGTCCCTGTGTGTGTCATAAATATAACACAGAAGGTGGGGGGCTGGCTAGGTAGAAGGGGATGAAGGAGGAAAAAAATGGAACATTTGTAATAGCACAAACAATAAAACATCACAAATGAAAAAATAAAATAAAAATAAAACAGACCTTTGATTGTGATTGTGTGATTGAGCCCATTGCTTCACTGGTGTGGTCTTTCAGTTTCCTCTGATTCCACTAACGTTTGATAAGGGAATATTCCGAGTTAGCTATGTTCCGCTGACAACCCAGTGAGGTGCAGAGGCAATGACTTGCTGGGCTGGTACAGCCCTAAATTCAATGGATTTGCATCTTCAAACTAAATGAACTTGCTGACTTTTCCCAAAGTATCTTTTGAGGAACTCTAAGTTCAGCTGTTGAAAGATGTTATAGGCCCTGGTGGGTGTTGTTCAGTTGGTTGAGCATTGTTCTGCAAAGGAAAGGTGGAAGCTTCCATTCCCGGTCCGATCACATACATGGGTTTCAGGTTTGGTAACGGTCAGAGGCCTGTCAGAGGCAACTGATCGATGTTTCTCTCCCTGTCTGTCTCCCTCCCTTCCCCTCTCTGTAAAAATAAATAAATATATAATTTTAAAAAGTTATGTTTAAAAAAATGGTATAGGACCAAGAGTGTTCTGCGCCCACAAAAGTTTGAAAAACACTGTATTAAACGAGGGTAAACAAGCTTCTATGTTGTGGGGTTCCCCCCAGGCTTTGATAAGCTGATGTCTTAGGAATCTTCTGGGAAGAGAAGAATAATTGAGGCTTCCTGAACTTTCTGGACTACAGAACCTTTTTCAAGGACACCTAGCCACATGAATGTTTTAATGACTACCCTTGGGGAGCCCCAGATCACGGGCTTAAAAAGTCTTTATCAAGCAGGGGCTGAATTATAATGATAAACGTGTTGCACTATGAAAGCTAGGAGGCCACCGCCTGACACAGTGTCGGTGTTCATTAAATGTTAACGGGAAGTGGATCCGAACTGTGTTCATAATGAGCACTACCTCTCGCTGGCAAATGACCCCATAGGTCACACCATCTCCCCTCAGCTGGAAAGGGAGCAGGTGGGGTCAGATGGCCTCTGACACTCTGGGAGTACATTTTATGAAAAGACATTCACTGCTTTTAGCTAAATTCCCCTTTTCTTCCCTTGTGACACTGTGGGAAGATGAATCATGTGGCAAGGATGGGTCCTCACCCCTCTTCTAAGTACATATGCTTGTCAGCAGGAGGTTTATTTAGAGTCTTCTGAGAATTTGTCCTTGTCCAGAATGACTGGTTGGTGCATTTTATCATGAATCTGCAGGCACCCACAGTGTCGGAGTTGGGCCAAAAGCCTCTTGCAGTATTTTCCCGAGTTGGTATTTTGAAAAGGTAAAGGCCCCTGCTTGTCTTCCCCAGTTGTAGAGTCAAGGCAGTAATAGGCCCAAGACGGGGACCACGTCTGTGGACATGGAGAGTTTATTTTCCCATTTTCTCACATGAAAATGAAAATAACCTTAAAATGCCAATGCAGTAGCACACACAATGATTACAGCAGGGTCTGCTTATCTTTTAAAAGTAATTTACTTGAAAAAGAAATATATCTATCTTTTCATTCTTTTCTCTTTTATTTCTACCCTTTCAATAACACCTATTTTTTGTATCAAAAGAGTAAATTCTTCCTATAAAATTTGGAAAGATACAAAAAGTCATAAAGAAGACCCTGGCCGAGTAGCTCAATGGGTCTGGCATCATCCCAATATGCCACGGTCGAGGGTTTAATCTCCAGTCAAGGCACATAGAAGAATCAACCAATGAATGCATAAATAAGTGGAACAACAAATTGATGTTTCTCCCCTACTCCCTTCCTCTCTCTCTCTAAAATCAATTTAAAAAGTCATAAAGAAAAAAAATTAAAATAGTAATCCCATTATCTGTGGAAAACCACCAATGCTTATTTCTGTTTTATATGTATTCCACACACATTTTTCATTTTATGTGTTTCTTTCCCCAGAAAGAAGTATTTTTACTTATATGTCTACATATATATTCATAAATACAAGTATCACATAAATATATGGTATATATATATCATGCAGGAAATAACACATACAAAGACTAGTTCTTACCAAATTGAGAATGGATTGTATATAGTTTTCAAGTCTGCTTTTTTTACTTAGCACTGTATCATCAGCATTTTTTGAGGGCTGGAGTTCCCCATTCTACATCACCTGGGCTGTTGGCTCATAGATGAACCAAATGCATTTACAAGTTGCTGTCAAACATGACAAGTGATGGCTACAGCATTCATAGCAGTGGTTCTTGAAAGTAATTAACTTTGGCATTGCTATCACTACCTAATGTGTTTATATCAGCTCCTGTAATTGTTTTCTAAAGCCATAAATTTCTCAAGTTAATTATAAACAAATTGCTCTGCTTAATTAATGGGTATCACTAATGGGTATTATCTAATATGCATGTGAATGAACCTTGTAACAGCTTCACAGGGGCTGGATTACAGATGTCAAGAATGTCAAGCCCTAGCCAGTGTGGCTCATTTGGTTAGAGTGTCATCCTATAACTGAAAGGTCATGTGTTTGTTTCCCAGTCTCGGCACATGCCTAGGTTGTGGGTTCAGTCCCCAGTTGGGGTGTGCATGGGAGGCAACCAGTCGATGTTTCTCTCCCTCTCATTTTCTGTCCCTTCTCCTCTCTCTAAAATCAATAAGCATGTCCTGGGGTGAGGATAAATAAAAGAAAGAGAGAAAGAGAATGTCAAGGTGGTGGCCCTGGGAGAGAAGTCAGTCACCCAGAGCACAGGTCTTGAGTGTGTTCCAGAAAACCCTGGCTCCAGAATCTGCTGGAGCAAGAATGTCTCAAGGTACTTCCAGCCAAGATGGAGGCATAGGTAGGCACACTGCCTCCTCACACAACCAAAAGAAGGACAACAACAAATTTAAAAACAAAAAAAAACCCAGAACTGACAGAAAATCAAACTGTATGGATGCCTGACAACCAAGGAGAATGTGTCTTTAAGAAGACACATTCATCCAGACCAGCAGGAGAGGCGGAGACAGGCAGCCTGGATGGAGAGGACTCATGGCAAGGTGGGGGTTGGTGGAGCGGTCAGATCCACATTTGTGTGAGGATAAACTGGGAGGAACAACTGGGGAGTGACACAGACCGCACAACCCAGGGTCTCGGTGCAGGAAAAGAAAGCCTAAAAACCTCTGATTGAAAAAACCTGTGAGTGTTGTGGCACAGGCAGAAACTCCCAGCCTCAGAGGAGAGTTTATTGGAGAGGCCCACAGGGTCCTAGAAGGTACACAAACCCATCCACCAGGGAATTAGCACCAGAAAGACCCAATTTGCTTGTGGGTAGTGGGGAAAGTAACTGAAAACCGGCAGAGAGCAGAGCAAGCGGCACCGTTCCCTCTCAGACCTCTCCGCCACTGACAGCATCACAACACAGAAACATGGGTTTCCCCACCTGGGTGAACACCTAAGACTCCACCCCTTACTTCATAACAGGTGCGCCAAGACAAAAAAAAAAAAAAACATAGCCCAACTGAAAGAACAGATCAAAGCTCCAGAAAAAATACAACTAAGCAACAAAGAGATAGCCAACCTATCAGATGCACAGTTCAAAACACTGGTATTCAGGAAGCTCACAGAATTGGTTGACTATGGTTGCAAAATAAAGGAAAAAGTGAAGGCTATGCAAAGTGAAATAAAGCAAAATCTACAGGGAACCAACATTGTAAGGAAGGAAACTGGGACTCAAATCAATGGCTTGGAGCAGAAGGAAGAAATAAATATTCAACCAGAACTGAATGAGAGGCTGAGGAACCTCCAGGACAACTTTAAACATTCCCATATCCAAATCATAGGGGTGCCAGAAGGAGAAGAGGAAGAATAAGAAATTGAAAACTTATTTCAAAACATAATGGAGAATTTCCCCAATCTGGCCAAGGAAACAGACTTCCAGGAAGTCCAGGAAGCTCAGAGAATTCCAAAGAAGTTGGAGCCAAGGAAGCACACACCAAGGCACATCATAATTACATTACCCAAGATTAAAGATAAAGAGAAAATCTTAAAAACAGCAAGAGAAAAGGAGACAGTTACCTACTTCCCATAAGACTATCAGTTGATTTCTCAAGAACCTTACAGGCAAGAAGGGGCTGGGAAGAAATATTCAAAGTCATGATAAACAAGGACCTACATCCAAGATTACTCCATCCAGCAAAGCTATCATCTAGAATGGAAGGGGAGATAAAGTGCTTTCCAGATAACATCAAGTTAAAGGAGTTCATCATCACCAAGCCACTATTACATGAAAGGTTAAAGGGACTTATCTAAGAAAAAGAAGATAAAAACTATGAATAGTAAAATGACAACAAACCCACAAACTATTAACAGCCAAATCTAAAAAAAAAAAAAAATGAACTAAGCAAACAACTAGAGCAGGAACAGAACCACAGAAATGGAGATCACATGGAGGGTTATCAGCAGGAGAGTGGGAGGGGGAGAGAGGGGAAAAAGGTACAGGAAATAAGTACCATAAATGGTAGGTAGAAAATACACAGAGGGAGGTTAAGAATATATATAGGAAATATAGAAGCCAAGGAACTTATATGTATGACCCATGGACATGTACTAAAGGGGGGGCGGGAATGCTGGTGGGAGGGGTTGTGCAGGGTGGAGGGGAATTAAAGGGAGGAATGGGACAACTGTAATAGCATAATCAATAAAATATATATATTTTTTAAAACGTGTCTCAAGGTTATTGGTGCCTGTGTTTTTCCCTTGTAACTGCTTGGCTATGCATCAAGAAGAGGCTAAGATGACAGGGTGGCTGGGTACCCTCTCAGTTTATTAATGAAAGTCCCTCTCTTTCAGCACAGATTTCCTGTCTATGTTACCCTGCATGGGCCTCCTCATATCTCCCTGCACTGCAGCTTGTTTGGCATGCCAGTGATGAGAATGGACACTGGGGCCAGGTTCCCAGGGTTCAAATCCCAGATCTGCTGGCTACTAGATGGGGGAATATGGGTAAGTTACTGCTAAGTAGCACAGTGCCTCAGTTTGGACATTTGTAAAATGGGGACAATCATTGTATCTACCTGACAAGCTTGTTGTGAGGGCCAAATCAGTTAATACAAGTAAAGTGAACATCATAATGCCCAAACAGAGGAGTCCAACCTGTGGCCCTGGATGGTTATGAATGCGGCCCAGCACAAAATCATAAATTCACTGAAAAAATTGTGAGATTTTTTTGTGTGGCTATGTGTTGTAATGTATTTAATGTGCAGCCCAAGACAACTCTTTTCCTTCCAGTGTGGCCCAGAGATGCCAAAAGTTTGGACATCCATGCTCAGCAGCATTAACTATTATATTAGGTATTGTCAACACCTCACTTTATAGATGAGGCACCTAAGGTTCTGTGACCAACACCAGCATTAGGGTGAGGCAAATGAGGCAGGCACTTGGGGTGTACAACTTAAGATGCTCTCTCTGTGTTGCTGCCTCCCCTCCAAGCCCTGCCAGTGTGACTTGCCCACTTCTGCTCAGCTCGAATCCATATCCAGATGACTCCAGGGTCCTTCTGCTCTCATGAACATACCCTTTTCTCTTAGCTGCCCTTCCTGGTTTTGACAACCTTATTCTGGAAAATGACCCCCAAAGGACTGAGGGGCTTCTCTGGGCCCACACTGGTTTGATGGCTGGGTTCTCTCTGCAGAAACTGTGGCCACCTCTCCTCTGCCTTTCTAACAGACACGATGAGGACAGTAGTGTCTGCAGTAATGAGAACCCCTAATTCTCACTGAGGCCATTTCAAGATTCTTGATCTTTGTTCAGCAAAGATAGCAGAACAAGTTTCGTCCTGAAATGAGAGCCAAGTCATCTCCCTTGTCCTTGTCTTTACCCCTTATCCACACGGCACTCTCCTGGTGCTTGTTTAACGGCTCAGCAGAGCAGCTCCTTGTGGCCCTGGGAGCTACAGGCTGCCTCGGGAGACAATCCAGCTTCACTAAGGGTGAGGGGATGGGGCCAACGGGGGGATTCAGTAGAGTCAATGCCATTCTGGAGCCTTGTCTTAGGTGGTTAATGTCAAGGACCTCTTGCTAAGGAGCAGCTTCTCTCCTTCAAATGCTACTATTTTCCAATTTTTTATCAGACAAGAATGAAATTGCCCTTTATTATGTGCTTATCACATCTGCCTTTTTCCTAGATATTATTATCCCCATTCAACAACTGAGCAAACTGAGGCTCAAAGAGGTTACTCTAGTCACATAGCAAGTAAGGGGCAAAAGGAGGATTTGGAGCAAGATACGCTGCATTCTGTGTACCTGGGCACATCCCTGGATCACAATACTCTGGGGTATAAATGGGGAACTCATTTCAGCAGAAGTGTCTGCAGACTTCAGGCCTTAGACCTCTTGCCCCATTCTCCACGGAGGGAGGGCAGATATCAGGGGCTAGTAGCAGATACTAATGGTCACGGTCGTGTTCTGGCTAATATCGCTGGAATTCAGTGGTAGTCTTAAAGGACTTAAAGCCAATGAGTCAAGGAGATGTTCAGGGTCAAAAATGGGAAAGAGGTCCTTAAATGGGGAGACTCCATTTAAGCCATTATCTCCAATCCCCAAGAAGTAACTTCCCCCTGGAATCTCCATCAGGGACAGACTACTCTGTTTCCCAAATTTCCTTAACTGAATGATCTCAGATCCAACTGGTATCTTTCCTGAGGATGAGGAAATAAATTTTAATGTGGGATAAGTTACTTCAAAATAAATAACATGTGTTGTGAATTTTGTATACATATGGATAGATAGATAACAGAACAGACAAATGTCTATTCATAACTTACTCATCAGTTCATTCATATTTATTTTTTATTCTTCAATTTATGTATTCACGTGCATTTCCATTTATTCAATCACTTGCTGATTTATTCACTTACCTATTCACCATGTAACTAATTATTTATTCAACAAACCTTTCCTGAACACCTACTATGTGCTAAGTATCATACTATGTGTTAGCAATATAGTTCCATAAGACAAAATCCTAATCATAAGAAACTCACAGTCTATTGGATTTGATAGTCATTTATATACCTAATTGCACTAAAACATTTTTGGTTCCACAGAGAGATATACAATGTATTTTGTAAGTCCCGAATTGATTATTCCTGCTTAGAAGTGACAGGGAATCTTGACTGGAGAAGGAATACTTGAGTGAGAGTTCATCAAGCAGAGAAGGAGGTGGGTAAGGACAGGAGAGCACACTAAGTACAACCACGTGCAGATGGGCCCATGGTTGCCATAATTTCTAATTCACACTTATCTCAGACTTCTATCATGAATCCTGTGCTCTGGGGAGGATTTATGTGGGCAGAAGAAGACAAAATATTCTTCACTTTATCTGCCCACTTCTACCTGTCACCAGAAGACGGAGGTGATGGTTTCCAATTTTTCAGGAAATGATAGGAGGTGAGGATGACATGGACCCCTGAGTACAGGAGATCCTGCAGGGGGCCACCCAGCCCACCTGGGCTGAGCCCAGTCCTCATGGTTCCATCACACTCAAGTGTCTCTGGTCATGCTTAGCTGCCACAGGCATAAACCACTGGAATGTGGAGAGAGATTCACTCCAAACACAGAAAAGGGTACTTGTAGCAGTGAAGACTGTTTA
Organism: Tonatia bakeri; assembly: GCA_004024845.1. NCBI lineage: Eukaryota > Metazoa > Chordata > Mammalia > Chiroptera > Phyllostomidae > Tonatia > Tonatia bakeri. The sequence continues at coordinate 36,865 of PVIA01007640.1, read as the reverse complement.
CCACTTCAATGTGGAAATTTCCCAGCTCTCTCTCTGAGGGACCCATAAGACTTATTCTCAATTTATGTAGTATCTTTCCTCCAAGTAGCTTTATAAATTTTTAATCAAAATTGTATTTTGGAAACTAAAATCTACTTGATTTCTACCAGACTGTCACTTTGGAAAGGAATTTTATAAAACCCAAATGGGATTTTTAAACATCTATATTTCTTCTTCTTCAAGTGAGTTTCCTACCAAGTCTTCATATTTTCTTTCCTTAAAAGGACCTTTTATATACAATGTCATATCCAAAAAAGTGACATTCAGTAAGTGACATTCTATTTTAATTCACTTTGACAAAATAATGAACTCTATTTGTAGGAGCAATGGAGTCTCGCCTGACAAGGAAATGTCTCAGAAGTTTTGCTATTAATAAAAACAACTATTTCATTTTTTTCTTAATAAAATAGCAAGCTTTAGATTTTGAAGAAACTTTTTGGAAATGATGGAAAATGTCTATGAATCTGTAGGGAAGCCCCCACCATAATCACATGTCCTTCTGTTCGTCAATCAGGTTTGAATTTCCGGGTTAGGCCAACACCTGCATTGTCCTCCCTCCCGTGAGCCACGTCCAGTGCCTGGGGGCAGCCTCACCTTCCCACTACAGACGGGTGACCAAGGCACTTCCGTCCTCTCCCAGTGACACACATGGACACTGGCCTAGATGAGAATCACAGGGGGCTAGGGTTAGCAACCCCATACCAGGGCTACTGGTCACAAATCCAGCTCAAAACACAAATAAGCACTTCGAGAAACAGAGAAAAGTAGGCATCTTAATAGCTTCTTTGTTTGGAACTGTTTATGTGCAATATATCTCCTCAGTCATTTTATAAAATAAAAACCGAAAGTGGGGAGAGGAGGCTAACTTTCAAGGTGAGCCTAGGAATCCTGAGCTATCAGTGAAGGCCACTAGGATGACCTGGAGAAATAGGGTTGCAGACTTTGACCCTAACTGTCCAGCCCTTGGAGTCCCTATAAAAGAGGGGACAAAGGCTGCCTTAGCCCCTGAGGGGAGAGAGCAGGAAGCTCACCTCAACACAGGAGCTGAAGGCACGTGACCCTGCTCAGGACACTGACTGTCACAAGAAGAGGTATACTTTATTTTTATTTGAAAAACATGTTTAAAACAATAAAAAAAACAAATTATGTATAAACTCACTATACCTTTTAAAATTATTAAAATAAGAAATGAAACTCTTTTTCTCTATCCTAACATGAATTCCCCTCTTTGCCATAATAACCATTGTCCATCCTTCCTGACATTCTGTCTAAAGATAGATATGTACATATATATATATAAATATCTTTTTATTTACTTACAAAATAAGACATGCCATATATATTGGTCCATATGGCTATTTTTCTTTAGCAACATAATTTTCTGTGCCAGTGTATATAAAATTAGAAGTGCTTTTTTCCTAATTATTAGCATAGTCACTTGCCTTCTGCTCCTGGGGAGTATGTTTTAAGTTCTTTGAGAAAGAGTGGTAAAGCAGAAGGGAATCCAGAGTTGCAGTGGCTTAGTAGACAAGACTGTGGAGACCAGAACCACAGTAATTATTACCCGGACTCCTGATTACCCCTCCCAACTCTCCTGGCTCCAGCTAACAATATTAATGCAGCGGGGGAATGTTACTATCTGATAGTCCCTTTTGTTTTAAAGCGCAGTTAAAGACAGAATAGCAGGCTTTATTTTTTACAGAGACTGGAAGAGAGAGAGAGAGAGAGAGAGAGAGAGAAACACTGATGTGCATAACATCAATCCGTTGCCCCCTGTATGCAGCCCAACAGGGGCACAAACCCACAACCCAAGTATGTGCCCTGACCGGGAATTGAACATGCAGAATTGGTGTACGAGAAAACACTGCAACCAACTGAGCCACCTGGTCAGGGCAGGCAGTTTTCAGTAAGAAGATCTGATAGACGGTAAAGCAGATTTCCCTCCCCAGTGTGGATGGGCCTTGTCCAATCAGTGAAAGTCCTAGAGCAAAAAGCCTGACTCTCCCCAAAGTAAGAGAGAATTTCTCCTGCCTGACTATTCATGCAGGAACATTGGTCTTTTCTTACTTTCAGACTGGAACTGTCACAGTAGCTCTTCTTAGGTTTCAAGCCTGCCTACTTTTAAACTAGAACTTACATCATGCCTCTCATGAGTCTCTATCTTGCCAACTGCAGACCTTGGTATTTCTCAGTGTCCATAATTGTGTGAGCAATTCCTTATAATAACCCCACATCTACACACACACACACACACACACACACACACACACACACACACACACACACGAGGTCTGTCCAGAAAGTATCCAGTCATATAATCTGAAAAATAGACACATTTATTGAATAAGATACAGGAAAGTTTGTACATATGTCAATGATGACTCAGTTCCCTTCAAAGTAGGCACCTTGGGACTTCAAGCAGTTCTCCCAATTGCCATTAGCCACCCCATTGAATTTTCCTGAATCTCGTCAACGGTCTGAAATCTCTTCCCTTTCAAAGGTGATTTTAGTTTTGAGAAAAGCCAGAACTCACAAGGTACCAAATTTGGGATGTAGGGGGCTGAGGCACCTGGGTAATTTTATGTTTCACAAAAAAAATCTTCACGAGGCATGATGTATACTGCTAATCATCAGTTGCCCATAGCTATGGCCTTCTGAATCTTCTGAACAGTTTTCACAGAGGAATGTTCAAGCTTAATGCAAAATTTGATGCAGATTTCTTGCTCTACTTACTCATTTTGAATGTGACAGCCGCATAGTACACATGCTCACTGAATGGCATCTGCCACCGCCAATAACTAGTACAGTGAAGTCGTCATTGTTGATGCATGTGCATTCTAGTCTACTCCCCTTGGCTGCCGGGTTACATTGAAGTCACACAAACCATTCTCATTATATTAACAATGGCTGGACTTTTTCCAGACTTTGCATATCCTGTTTTTCCTGTTTTTCTGGAGAACACTTACTTCTGACTACTACAGTAAAGAAAGAATTCTCATCTAATGAGATGATTGGGGAAAACCAGACAAAAAGATTGACAGTGAGCATTAAATATATTTAACTAAACAGCCAAAATAAAAACAAATGTGGAGGTAACAGTGACCCCATAGAAGATAAATAGTATGCCCTCCATGAATTTAGAAGTAAGAGAAGAGTGAGTTGTGACGTATGGTAGGATAAAAACAAGTAAACGTGTTACTTCATTCCTAACAGGTGGGAGTCAGTAGTTACCATTCAAAACTAACTGAACAGGGCAATTGAGTCTGGCAACTGAGGACTAGACTTCAGAGGCGTTAGGATGAACAAAACTATAGGATAAAGAGTAGACTTGAGTTTAATTCGCAGTTCTCCTGTCTGATTTTAAGCTATTGTATTTACCTGGACCATGAAGATGTTGATACCTACCTAAAACTGTTGTTCTTACTGGAAAGTAGCCAAAAGGCAGACTAGGGCCAACCCTGACACCCCAGCTGTTTGTCACAGAGTCATGCCTCCTCACGTTATAGGCAAAAGCACAGCACTGCCTGGTTTGACAGTGCTCATTTCTACGTAGAAGGTGGTTCTGAAAATGTAAGGCACCACTTTCCCCTTTCGTTCCCTACTCTGGAAGGTTTGGTCCGCCGGCTGGGGTGACCCCAGGACTTTCTCTTGTTTCTTCTAGCTGGTTCCTGCTCTTGCTCTCACCATAAACATTTAAAATTGTTTACAGATGCTTCTCTAATCTTATTGTTTTTGTGTCTTTATACACTTGTACCTTTACAGTTTCAATTTTTACTTTTAGTTTTCAATTTTTAAATCCCATCTACTTGTATTTATTTTTACTTCTTACTTTATTCTTTTACCCTTTTATCTTAATCTTTCATCTCATTTACTTTTATGTTTTTAACCTTTTATTTTGTGGGCTTATAGCCTTTTATATTTTCTTTTAGATCTCATCCATTTTATTTCACTGTTAAGTTGCTAGCCTTTTGCCTTTATTGTGATTTATATTCTTTTAAAAATGTGAATTGCTTTTTTATTGTTGTTTCAATCTCCTAACCTTTCATACTGTCTGTCATGATTGAAATAATCTTATTCATTTTTCCCTTATCTTATACACAGAGTTGGGCACAAATAACCACTCTTTTTTATTATAAAATCATAAGCACGTAGTTCTGTAACATAACAATATCACACTCAAGCACACCATATGACAGTTTAGGTGAAATGTTTAAATGGCTGTCCATCTTGTGTGAGACAGTTGCATACCCTGCCAACCACACTCAAGCAGGCGTTACTTTCGCCAGACCCCGTATGTTAGAATTTTCATTTCTTCTTACCACGGCCAGCCAGCAATAGCTGCAGCTGCAGGAGGAGTCCACCAATAAGGAGAGGAGATTGGGGCCCTTTTTCCTTGCATTTGTCCTATACCCTGTTCCTTTCAGAGGCTATTGCTTTCTATTCAAGGGGCTCTGCTCCACCCCACCAACCTGAAACTCCAGAAGACCCCGTTAATCCTCCCCAGAATTCTAATTCTCCTGGTACAGCTGACACACTTGATGGTGGTTACCATGTCGCTGCCTACCATGTCATACTCTCCAACATCATGGGAGAGACTTCCTGTTTTTAAGTCCTTCATCTCCAAGTCATTAAGACCCTGCTGGGACCGGTTGCCATCTATGGAGCTATTTAACTCTGCTACCATTGCCTCATGGAAGTTGCTTTCTCTCTGACTTCCTACCAAACAGAACATTGATTACTTAAATACACTTCTACCCAGGTTGTGTCCTAGGAAATAAGGTGCTTCCTCACCTAGTTTTTGGTTAAACAATAACCTTGAGGAAGAGAGAAACCTCACCAACGGCTCTTGGTTGTATTCCAAGCTTCCACAGGCGTGATTGACTCAGGCCATAGTGACTAGCGATGGGACCAGAGTCTAGAAAATAATTATAGGAGGCATGTGTTCGGCAATTGAGGAACAGGCTATTTAATTTTTACAGCTTTACAATACAAGGTCAATTATTTAAACCTTGTGGATCTCAGGCCACTTTCTGACTGAAGCCTGGTAAATAATCTCTCATTTTATACAGTTGATTAAAACAAAGTCCTCAAGCTACATAAAACACCTGGAGAAAATTTCCTGCACCCAGAACTTCTCAAGGAGGGTCTCAACAGTTGGATTTTGAACTTTGGTTCTGTTAATGAATACTCCGGGCATGATGGTTTAAGCACATAGTAATTTACCTATAAACATTTGTTGGAATAATACCTCAAAAAGTCATATCTGCCATTTTTAAGACCATTCATCGTATGCCCTATTATTTTTAGATATTTCATCCAAATGTATGTCATTGCCTTTTAGTTTTCCAATCAAAAGTTAAACTTAAGTTTCTCAAGCCAGTGTTTCATATTAGTTATTCTACTACTGAGTGTAGTATTTTTTCTTAAAGGGAAAAATCTGAGAACAGTGTAAGGTCACTGGTGGCATTCAGCATTCTGTGGTCTGATCCGTGGACAAAGGTTACATGGGCTCACTGCAGATGTTGTTTCTGTTCATCTAGAATAGAGGTCTATAGGCTTTTTCTATGGAGGGGAAGGTAGTAAATAATTGGGCGTGTGGGCGGGCAGTCTGTGCAGCAGCTCCTGAGCTCTGCCACTGCAGCAGGAAAGCAGCCACAGGCAGTACCCAAACGCATGCGCACGGCTGGGTTCCGGGAAGGTTTTATATTTGAACACTGAAATATGAATATCATATCATTTTTATGGACCACAAAATATTATCTTTCTGATTTTTTTCTAAAAAACCCCATACTCCAAACCAACCATATGAAAAGGTACTAAGCTTCACTAACCATCATAGAAATAGACTCATAGATGCAGAGAACAAATTGATGGTGGCCAGATTGGTGGGGAGTGGGAGGCTGGGCGAAAAAGGCGAAGGGATCAAGAAGTACAAGTTGGCAGTTACAAAATAGTCATGGGGATGTAAAGTACAGCATAGAGAATACAGTCAACGATATTATGATAGCTGTGTGTGGTGCCAGGCAGGTACTAGATCTAGGGGGGATCACTTTGTAAAATTATATAAATGTCAAACCACTATGCTGTACACCTGAAACTAATATAATATTGAATGTCAACTGTAATTGAAAAGAATAAAAAAAATAAACTTCATTAATCCTCAAGGAAATGCAAATTAAAGCCACAGGATATCACCACACCTCCACCAAAAGGGCTAAAAAAAAATCAGAAAGTTCCAAATCAAGGCTGGTGAGAATGTGGAGCAAAGTGAATTCTTCTACACCATTGGTGCACATGTAAATTGGCGCAATTATTTTGGTAAACTGCTTTTCAGTGTCTCATAAAGCTGAACATCTGTGTGCCTTAGTACCCAGCTATTTTACTTCTAGTTATACACCAGAAATGCACTCGTGTGTCCACCAAACAGTACATGCTCTAATGATCATGGCAGCACCTTTTGTAGCAGTGAAAAAAACTGAATATTGCCCAAATGTGCATCAGCAGAGGACTGAATGAACAAACAAATGCAGACCTAATGGAATACTATACTACGCATTCCACAGAATGGAGGTGTATACACCAATATGTGTGAAATTCAGAAGGCATAATATGGAGTGAGAAAAGTCAGACTCCAATGAGTCTCTATTTATTATTCCATTAGTACAGAGAAAGACAAAACTAATCTGTATTGTTAGACATTAGGACAATGGTCACTTTTGAGTAGGTGTAGTAACTGGAAGGGGCCACAAAGAGGGACTTTGGGTTACTGGTCATGATGTTCCTTGACCTTGGTGTTGATTACTTGTGTGTGTTTCATTTGTGAAAACTCACTGAGTTCCACATTTATACTATGCACACCAGAAACATACATTATGCTTTACTATAAACTTCATGAATTCTGATTTTATTGGAGTTCTGGCCAAAATGGAGGTGTAGGCAGAAGTCCTTAGCTTACTCACACAACCAAAAGGAGGATAACAACCAACCTAAAAACAATGAACAACCAGAAGTGCCAAAAAATCAAATTGCATGGAACTCCAGCAACTAAAGAATTAAAGAAACAGTCAACCAGACCAACCAGATCAGTAGGGAGGAGAGAGACAGATGGGCAGATGGAGAGAACCCTGGAAAAGTGGTGGACTGCGAGGCCCAGGCTGGCTGAGACAACCCCGGGCAAGGTGGCAGACCGGGCAGGCAGGGCTGCTAGAATGGGAAACTGAGACTCAGAGCTGACTCTGGACTACGATGATTGCCACAGTGGGAGAAACTCCCAGTCTCACAGGAGCGTTCATTGGAAAGGGGGCTAGAGCCCAGCAAGCAAGCTGCATTGTTTCCTCTCTGGCCCCTCCCCCACAGACAGCGCCACAATGCAGCAAGAAGGTTTGCCCCACCCTGGTGAATACCTAAGGCCCCACCCCCTTATAACTTAACAGGTGCACCAAGACAAAGAAATATGGCTCAAATGAAAGAACAGAGCAAAACTCCAGAAAAAGAACTACGCAATGAGGAGATAGCCAACATATCTGATGCAGAATTCAAAACACTGGTAATCAGGATGCTCACAGAACTGAATAAGCTTGGTCAAAAAATGAAAGAACAAGTGAAGGCTACCCAAAGTGAAATAAAGCAAAATATTTAGGGAACTAAGAGCGACAGGAAGGAAACCAGTACTCAAATCAATGATTTGGAACAAAAGGAAGAAATAAACATCCAACTGGAACAGAATGAAGAAATAAGAATTCAAAAAAATGAAGAGAGGCTTAAGAACCTCTGGGACAACTTGAAATGTTCCAATACCTGAATCATAGGGGTGCCAGAAGGAGAAGAACAACAGCAAGAAATTGAAGACTTATTTGAACACATAATGAAGGAAAACTTCCCTAATCTGGCAAAGGAAATAGACTTCCAGGAAGTCCAGGAAGCTCAGAGAGTCCCAAAGAAGTTGGACCTGAAGAGGAACACACCAAGGCACATCATCACTAAGTTACCCAAGATCAAAGACAAAGAGAGAATCTTAGAAGTAGCAAAAGAAAAGAAGACAGTTGTCTACAAAGGGGCTCCCATAAGTCTATCAGCTGACTTCTCAAAAGAAACCTTGCAGACAAGAAGGGGCTGGAAAGAAGGATTCCAAGTCATGAAAAGCATGGATCTACATCCAAGATTACAGTGTCTAAGTGTATACAGTGTCTAAGGATCCACATCCAAGATCTATAGCAAAGCTATCATTTAGAAGGAAGGGCAGATAAAGTGCTTCTCAGATAAGGCCAAGTTAAAGGAGTTCATCATCACCAATCCCTTATTCTATGAAATGTTAAAGGGACTTATCTAAGAAAAAGAAGATAAAAAATATGAACAGTAAAATGAAAACAAATGCACAACTATCAACAACTGAACCTAAAAAAACAACAATGAAAACAAATACTAAGCAAACAACTACAACAGGAACAGAATCAGAGAAATGGACATCACGTGGAGGGTTTTCAGTGGGGAGGGGGAGGAGTTTAGTAGGGGAAAGGTACAGGGAATAAGAAGCATAATTGTTAGGCATAAAATATACAGGGAGAGAGGTCAAGAATAGTATAGGAAACAGAAAAGTCAAAGAACTTGTATGTACAACCCATGGACATGAACTAATGGGGGGAATGCTGGAGGATTGGGGGTGCAGGGCATAGGGGGATAAAGGGGGAAAATTGGGAAAACTGTAATAGCATAATCAATAAAATATACTTTAAAAAAGAAAAAAGTTCATGAAATCTTACTTTATGCTATAGTGTTATAACAAAGACTGAGGACAGTAATTTCTTAGCACAGGCCCTGGCACATAGTAATTATTCAAATAAATCACAGCTGCTTTTATTATGGCTCCGCAGTATAAATTATTCCATGATGAACATGGGCTACAGTTAACGCTACCCACTTCATTTCACTGTGCAGACAAATGAAGCCCTGTCCAGCCCTGACTCTGCTGCAGTGACTCTGACATTTGTCAAAATTTGTACAGCAGTGCTGAGCATCATCAGACTTGTGAACTGAACCCCACTGAACAGCAACGTCTGTTAACATGGAATTATTGCCCTCCACTTTGAACATTTTTCTAAAGCAGTGCTGGCAAGGGAGGTCAAAATCCTTGAAAGGGCAATGACTAAGGTTTCCTAGAATCATGTCCGACATGGATTTCACATGCAGGTGTATTATCTAGGTGGGATTAAGAAATAGCTTCACGTGGGTCTTTTGCAGGAGCTAACATGTTTTAATAGCATTTGAGATTCCAGAATGTCCATTTGCCATCTGCATGAAGCTTTTTATTGTCTCCCTATTTTATAAGGGTCCTACAACAAATTCTCAGATGGGTTCAGATGTAATTCATGCTGAGCGCCCTTTCCATTTGTCTGCCCATGCTCCTCCTCCTTATTTCAGAAAGGCTCATAGTGGCTTCCATGAATACTGCTGTTGGAGCCATCTTTAGGGGTGACTGCCTGGCCCATGATCACCCTCCTCTAAGAGCTTCCTCTCTGTTCTAGTGGTGGGTCTGGAAGCCAAGTTTGCACTTCAGTACCCCTCCCCCATGGTCCTGGGTGAAGAGACCCGGTACAGATGGCAGACCCAGGCCTGGCCAAGTGAAATCTTTCTTCTGAAGATTTGAACTTGGTACTAGACACGGCAGTTACCTCCCACTAACTGGCTGAATGAGAGCATGTCTACTTACTTTTTGCACCGAGAAGAAAAGAAAGGTGGTCTACAGAGGCAGACAGAAGGAAACGGAAGAATATACAAAAGTAGAAATGGGGTGTTTGGGGAAGAGAAAGGAGAGAGACTGGGAGAAGGGATGCCTTCGTTTCTGTTATTTCTCTCAATCCCAGTTCTTGTCTCCATTCCTCCCCAGTGTCCATGAGATAGCCCTGGAATATTACAATAACTCCTCCTAATACTTTTTAGCTTAAGCTAGCTCAAGTAGGTTATCCACAGTCTCCAGCTAAAACAAAATGCATTGCAACAAGATAAAGTCACATTTAAAATGTATTGAAAAAATAGAAAATGAGACCTGAATGCTAGTATGATGTCAGGAGAGAGGTGGGTATACCAACGGCAGCCACAAGACCTTATGCATTTGCTGCTACCAGCCAGCAAATGCCAAAGAGCGTGAGTCACGAGGCATCAGTCACTCTCACCCCGACTCTGCAATAGAGACCCTGGAGAGCATCTGAAAAACATTCCCAGGTTCTGCCCCAGAGACACTGACTTATCGGTTTTATGTTGCAAAAGCTCTTCTGTGGTTCGAAAGTGTGACCAGGGTGGAGAGTCACTGAGTTATACTCATAATATGTAGATGTTGGGAACCGCCCTGCCTGGTTTCAGAAACTGTAGCCCCCCCATGGCTAAGGCTGAGTGAGTGAACTTCAGACCATAAGCAACTAAAAAGACAATGCTTATCTCCCTGGCAGGGATGCCGCTTCTGCTCCTTTTACTTCACCCTGCCTGGCCCCCAATGCTTGATCCGTTAGCCAAAGGCAGGCAAGATTCTCCAAGGGGGGAACAACCGAAGATAGGCATGATCATAGGGAGGCCCTAGGGAAGGACTTGGGGGGGCTATAGCAAAAGCGGGTGATGGTCCCTCACCCCTAGGCTTTGACATAGCCTGAGCCCTCATTCTGTCTACAAGAAGTCTGCTAATCTCTTGGCTGCCTTACTTCCCCTGCCTGACTTAAGCCTGAAACATTGATAGAGGGCGGTTCAACCCTGTGCTGGAAAGGGCGGGTTCCCCCGGTGATCAGGCCTAAGAAAGAATACATACAATCCTGTGAAACCTGCTTTGCTAAGAATGCTCTCAATTAAATGATAAGCGTCTGAGCAGGAAATGAGTTTGTTTCCCAAAGTTTTGTAGCCCTTTAGCTAACAGACCCTGACTCAGAATAAGCCCTCGTAGTTCTTTGTATGCTATCTATTGTTTGATCCTTACTGCCTGAGAATGATTAATGAGCTTTACCTGTATTCCTGTGCAAAATGAAAGCCAATAAAAACCTGTAAGGCAAAGGTCAAGGCGCTCCCCCTTGAGAGTGGCCAGGCCGCTTCGTGGTGCTCTCCCCTTGAGAGAGTGGCCATGCTGTCCCTTTTCCTCCACAGGACTCGGTAGTCCCTGTGAATGTATCTCGTCTCATCCATAACGCCTCAAACACTGTGGGCCAGTACACGCATCATGTAGAAAGAAGAATGAATAACGAACCAAACAAAAACAGTTCCTTAGGAGGAGTACAGGAGTGTTGCTGAGGCCGCAGAGAGAAAGTCCCCCCATGGCTCCTCCTTTGCAGAGCACATGTGGTTCACTAAACAACATCCTCAACAACATCCTGAAATACTGAAGTGTCCCTGCAGGTGACTTTCTGGATAATCCCAAAGCACCATCCAGGCAAGCACTTCCACAGGGTGAGGCAAAACGTCCCTGCTGCTTGGCTTTACGTTGGAATGCGTGTAGGGTGTCCAGGCCTTTGGCATCTCTGGGCCACACTGAAAGAAAAAGAGTTGTCTGGGGCCTCACATTAAATACACTGTGACACATAATCACACACACACACACACACATACACACACACAAATCTCATGTTTTAAGTAAATTTACGATTGTGTGTTGGCTGCATTCATAGCCATCCTGAGCCACATGCAGCCTGCGGGCCGCAGGCTTGGACACCCTGCTTCAGAGTACAGAGAACAGCTGTTTACATGAGGAATCCTGAAATTAGAGCAACTTTTTTCTCATTGAGGAGAGGCTCTACAGTTTTCATCAGATTATGAGTGGTGGCTTTGAGCTCCCCCAAAGTTTCAGAGCCTCTGGAAGAGAAGAGTTCATGGACTATCTTTTTGACAATTCTCTAACCATACAGGAGTCTCTCAAGGGCCCAGCTGGTCTTCCAGGTAGATACTTCTGTGGGCACCTGTGTGTGATACAGCTCGCCATGCTGCAGACTTGAGCATGGGGAAAATCTGCCTGATATTCAGCTAGGAGAGTAAGGATCAGAGCCCCCTTCGGAAAGCTGAGGAGCCTGGCAAGGACATGTGCGTGAATAAAGGCAAAGAAGCAAGCAAAAGGAGTCATTGGTGGGCCAAGATCCTCCTCAGGAAGCACTTGGGATACACTCCGGCGCAGACAAGAGGGCAATCAAGCACCAACAGTTCTCCTCCCAAGCACAAACAGCAATAATTTCTGCTGGGAAAAAATTTAAATCAGGTGAACCAAATACCCATCTTGTCCATAAAACATCTCTATAAACACCCAAGGAACATTTAACCTTGAGAAATATGGTTTCTTGGTGCCCTCTCTAAGCTAAATTGTTTGTAAAATATATGACTATGGGACTGAATCAGTTAACTTGTTCCTTAGGGTTATGAACCATAAGTCAGTTTAATGTTGGAGGCTGTCTACCCAGAATGATGACTTTGTTTTTAGAAGATTTTGATCTGTAGTCCTTCTTTATAACATTAATTAAATAGTAGGTAAGTTATCTAGTAAAGTCAGTTTTGGCTCATGAATCTAAATTATGGTATCTTCAATTTATTATAAAAAAGGGGGTGATATCCTGATATTTTAATCACCAAAGAGGAGTAGCAAGACTTTGGGATATTGATTAAACAGGAGGCAGGCCAGAATAAATATGTTTTATCTTTTTGGGAAATGCCATCTGACTCATCAACAGAATATTCTTGTTGGGTAGTTCCTGAATCAGGGGTCAGCGAACAAGGGCCCAATCCTGTCTTCAGCCTGTTTTTGGCGTGGCCCGCAAGCTAAGAATGTTTGTTGGTTTTGTTTTTTATTTTTACATTAACAATTTGTGAGCTAAATCTTGAAGGTGGAGGCAGAGAAGACAAAAAGAACATTTTGGGCAAGAAGATCTGCTGGTGTGGGGGGGACCTGGAGACCTGAAGTTACTCTCCCAGCAGGGGAACCAACGGACTCACCTCTAGGGAAGAATTAAGGAATTCAGTTACTCAGAAACGCTGAGTAACCTGGAGAAGCCTGCCTTTAGAGCTCACACCTTTAGAACTCGACTGCTCATCAATTAGGAGGTGCCAGTGCTGCCCCCACAATATCTCTGGGCATGTGCGGGTACAGTATGAGCCGTCTAGCTGCTCGACGTGGCTCTGCTTGTGGATGACAGGAGTGAGCACACACTCCAAAGCCAATGTCAGGGTGAGAGGTTCATGCTGCCTGGTCAGAAGTACCCAGCAAGGGAAGAGGGGAGGCGATTCAAGCCCCGAGGGAACAAGGAGAAGCTAGTTCCTCCTCCACCACCTCTTTTAGGGCAGCTCTTCACACAGTGGGAGCATGGCAACCACACTCGATGGAGCCCATTCTGTTCAGTTTGGGAGGAAACGGAACAGTTAGAGCACATCAGGCACACTGGCCATGCTGCACACCACAGTGGATGGTGGGTGGACTCGAACCATCTTACTGAGGACTCACATTCGCATTGAAGCGGGACCTAGGGGAAGGGGCCCAGGGAGGAGAAGTTTCTTCAGTCTCCTGAATATCATGGAAGATGGATTAGGTTTTCTTATTCTGCACCAGAAAGGAAAACTGAAACCTCTGATGAAAACTACAGAAAGGGAGACTTGGGTTCAACATGAAGACCATTTTGATTATAACAAATATTTATTGAGAAGCTAATACGCACCCAAACTATTCTAGGTACATTATAGCAATAGGAGCTATTCATCTATTGAATGAGCTGTCTTGGAAGGTAGTGAGCTCTGTGTTACAAGATGTGTTCAAGCAGAGGCAAGGTGACCTCTTAGTGGTAACGTGGAGGGAGGAATTGAAGCCTGAAGCAAGAAACTAACTGGCTGGCTTCAATTTTCTCATTATCCCTGTGACTCTGTGACATTTGCTTCCTAAGGATTGAAGACACTTGTATCAGGTGCATTCAGACTTCTGTGTGCAGTAACCTGGGGAGGCAAAGGAGAAAGGGAGGCATCATCATCCTCACCTTATGGGTAGAAAACCCATGCAAAGAAAAGTGAAATGACTTTATGAAGGCCACACAGACAATAGGGTCAGAAGCAGGACTAGAGACCAGGGTTTCTGCCTCTGAGTCCTGCATTTGCTCCTCTCCATCACATGGCGCTGGCTTGCTGGCTGATGGTCCTAAAGAGGCCAGCGCCCCATGGACTTCCAGGCAGTGGACTATCAGTCTTTGCAGTGCTGTGGATCGAGGTTCACAGCCAGGGCAGACCTCATGGGCAGTGCAGGGCTGCTTCCTCAGAAGGGCCCTGTGCTTGGGCTTTAATGCTCTGTGGTCACTATCTTAAAATTCTTCATAATGTTATTTTGAATTTGTGTTTGCTGAGTGAGGTCTGACGGGACAATGAAGCATTCACAGTGGCTTAGGGCTTCAGGTCACTCGTGGTCCTGCTTCCTGCTGCCTCTCAAAACCATTCTCAGGGAGAGCCTTAAACCATGTGGTTCAATGGGTTAGACGTCATCCCACAAAGTGAAAGGTCACTGGTTTGATTCCCGGTCAGGGCACATGCCTGGGTTGCAGCCCAGTCCCCAGTTGGGGGCATGTGAGAAACAATGAATGTTTATCTCCCTCTCTTCCCCTCTCTAAGAATAAATAAAATCTTAAAAAAAAATCTCAGGATGGGAGGTGCTGTAGAGTTTCTCTCTCCCTGCCCCCACCCCAGGCAGGGCATGGGGAGGACTGGGGTCCAGCACACACCCTACATGCAGCGTTTTGGGGTGGAGCTTAGCAGCACATAATGCTCCTGGTGGATGGCCAGCCAGAGGCCAAGGCTCCAGGGGATTTGAGCCTCTCACCTACCCCCAATCCAGGTACCATACCATTTCAGCATGGGCTTTAAAAAGCCAGTGGGGGCACTCATCTGCTGTGTTTTGGGGTGGTGAGCTCATGGTTAAGGGGAGATTCCTGGCTTGATTTCTTCAGACACTCAGTGGCTGCAGGAAGCCTTAATCAGGAAAAGGGCCAGGAGGGGGAAGCTGGCAGGTCTCAGGCCAGGAAGAGCTTGCATAGCGGGAGGAAGCCCCAGGACACCAGTGAGGATGCATACTCCCCTTGAAGTATCCCCATGCCTAGAGTACCCCTTAGCCAGCTCCATGTCTGGGGAAATCCTCCATTCCTTTTTCAACCTTCTGGAGGCTGGCTTGGGTTTTTCTCTCTAGCCAGCTCAAGGCACCCTCTAGGGAAGAGCTACAAAAAGGAAATTGTATAATTTCAGTGGTTCCATTCTAGAAATTATATGCTCTTACATTCGCAATGCACAATATAAAGATGCACAGTGAAATTGATGCTAATAATTAAAAACTACTTTTTCTTAGAATGACTTTAAATTGCAGGTAAAAAACACTATGACAAGTGAGAGAGACAGCAGGCAAAAAGGAAGAATCTTTATCTACAACAGCACTTTTTTCTGCATTTTAACCGTAGGGACCCACATTTTCATCTTGCAATGAACCTCACAAATTATGTAGCCTGTTCTGGTGACAAGTCGGTCCTCACACAAGCCAACGCTTGTGCAAGCCTGGCAGCTGACACTGAAAGCACTAGCTAGAACCCAGTTCCACACTAATGTCGCTTTCTGTGTGTGCCCTGTGGTGACTCACAGCTCAAGACTGTGTATTTCTCACTTGTCTGAATGCAAAGTAAAAGTGGCTATTTTTATAGAACAAAAGCCCAAGGAAAATGTGGAATTCAGCCCATCTCTATGCACTGCTGCACCTGAGACACTCAGCACACATAATAAATCTGTCTTCGGAAACTTGCTCCTTTGCAGTTTTGACACAGATAAATGACAGGTATTAAATCTTAAGGGGAAAGAACCAGCTGCTGTGGTTGTTGAATTACAAAGACATAAGCCTCCAGGCCTGCTGATTCAAAGCACCAGCCAGAGGCCTCCTGGGAAAGGGTAGAGGTGAGCTGGGAGAATGTCAGAGGCGACCTCACAATGCCTGTCTTCACCAACACAAAGAAACCCAGAGTCACATCGAATGTCACTGGATCTGCATTTCGGAAGCCACTGGACTTTGACCAGTAGGAAGACCTTGTTGGGGGCAGGGGCTGTATTAAACCAGTGGTTCAGAACTCAAGATTGCCACCTAAAGGAATTTTTCTTTAACCAGAACGGGTACCTAGAGAAAGAGCAAAGACTAGCCACAGACATAGTGATTTGTTCCCCGTTCAGCCCAGCATTGCTGGTAGGAGCCAAGAGTGAGAATGGGAATCATTCTAGAATGCCAGAGCCACACAAAGCTAGTAAACGATGCGTCCCACCAGGGGGGTGTTTCTCTGCCTCAGGATGAAGCTTCTTGGGGTGAGGGGCCTTGGCATCTTTGATTTTGTATCCCTAGTGCCCCATATGGGCGCAGCTTGGAGTGGGAGCTCAGGGCACTTTTGTAAAAACTTAAATTCAGTTCAGCTCCTTCACTCTTTAGATGGGGAAACCATGGACCAGAGAGTTTTGGTGATATTTCCAACATCATACAGCTGCCCAATGGCACAGCCAGGATCAGAACCGAAACCTTACCCCAGTGTGAGCTGCTGCTGTTCTGTCGCACTCAAAGAGAACACTGGTGTTTCACTTTCTTTGAAGGTTACATATGCTCCATATGCATGGAAAACAATTCTCAACAATGAGCTTCTTCCCAAAACGTTAGCCGAATTGAGGTCTGGAAAAGGGCGAAGGCAGGGTACTGAGCCCAAGCAACATAGCAAAAAGGCTGGCAGCTGGTCAGACAAGGAAGCCTTACCCACTCAGCTCAGGGAACCCACTGTTGGTCCCACCCAACATCCAGAGGTGAGAGTTCCCTGCAGGAAGATAATGCCTGTTGACAGCAGGAAGAGCCAGACATCGTTCTCAGAGGTCTGCACGCTAACTCACTTCACCCTGCAAACCAGCGAGGGAGGCACTGGTGTGAATTCCATCGACTGAAACTGAGGGCAGATGTCAGTGAGAAGCAGAGTCTGTCTTCTTCCCGCATGTCTAAGCCTTCCCTCTCGGTCAGTTTGCTCTGCTGCCTGTCTGACCCTGAGAAAGGCAGAGAAAGGTCCTTAGAAAGAGGTAACTGCTGACCCTTGCCATGGAAGCAGAAGCCCAGCAGCTGCTGCCGGAAAGGCCACTTCTGGGAGCACCTGGCACCCCAGCTCTGCCCCAGACTTTTCCTTCCCTGGAGCCATCACCTGAATGCGTCAGACTTGGAGCTAGAGGCCTGCAGCCTCCAGCACCCCCATCCCACCGTCCCTCCCTTAGAGAAGGGACAAGGTGAGGCTCTCAGGGCCCCAGTTCCCTGGAGCTTACATCTCCCACTTACTGGCTGCGAACTTGGACAACTCACCGAACACCCCCAGGCCTCGGTCTCTTTCGCGAGCACTGCGTCAGAGGGTAGCTGCGAGGGCCCAACGAATTCTCACCTGTGGGAGCGCCTTGCACATTGTTCAGTGTGAGGCAACACCCAGCCAGTTCCAGTCTATCCACAGCGAGGCCCAACTACCTGAGAGGGTTTGAGGGCACAGACTTTGAAGCCAGGCAGATATGGGCAAGTTAGTGAACATGTCTCAGTCTTCACATATGTAAAATGGGTATGATGGTGGCACCTACTACAGGCATGTTAGAAGGCATATGCCAGGTAATCCATGAAAAATTTTGTATGACTTGAATTAAGTTAATACATAACACAATCACTGATAAAGGCCCTGGCACATGTGTATTAGCTATTATTATTAATAATAATTTTAACTAAATACAGTGATAAACCAGACAATGTCTACAAAGTGCTTAGTTCTGTTTCTAGCACATGGTTTACTCCCAGTAAGTGTAAGCTACTATGTAGCATTATTTTACTGTTGACTCAGACAACCCACCTGGAGCAGATCTAAATGTCCTGTCTTTGACTCAAACCCAGCCTGACTACTGCAGCAACAGGTAAGGCCAGGTCCCTAAAGATGGGATTTGTACCCTAACAAACTGGGATAAAAACAAAGTGCCTGTGTCCCCATCACCACTGTCTGCATGACCTAAGTTGTCTCTGGGGACCTTGCTATTCAAAACGTAGCCTGCAGACAGAAATGCAGAGTCTCAGGTCCCACCCTGACCTCTGGAGTCAGAATCTGCGTGCTCACAGCCCCTGGTGATGCCCACTCACAGCAGAGGTGAGCAGCACCGCCTTAGGACTCATGCAGGCAGCGGGGCTGGACTTGATCCCTAACTCCTCACGGCCCCAAAGCTGGGTATACAACCTGCACAGTCACCAGGGCCCTGCGCTCAGAAAGGCCCAGTGCTTGGTTTAATGTTCCGCCATTGCTGTCTTGAAGTTCTTAATCACTTGAACAAGGAGCCCCACATTTTCATTTCACACTGAGTCCCACAAATCAGGTAGCCCTGAGGCCTGGTAAAGGGACTGGGTCTGGAGTCTGCCTGGCTTTTACTCCAGTGGCTAGAGATGGACCTTCCCGTGGCTTTCTTGGGACTGTTCAACTTCTTCATGCCAGCTGCATCTTGTTACATGGACGTCCCCATACTCGGGCCTCCCTGGCAGAACCTAGACTCTGGGGAATGTGGAATCCTTGCAGGCAATATCGAATTCCTGCAAAGCGAGCTTGGAAAGGGCTGAGACTTTGCCTCCAGAAAGGCTGCCAGAAATCTCAATCTCTTTGCTTTGCTGGTGGTGGGCTCTGGTGCCATCCTCCAAGACGTTTTCTAAGTGACAGTGCAATGTCTGTAAGTAGCAGGAAAGACTGGCTGACATTTTGTCATTTCCCAGAGGTATCAACCACCCCCTTACACACAGCTATTCTTAAACCTCCTCAAAGTCAGATTGCCCTCAGAATGTGAGTGGCACAGACATAACGCTGTGGACAAATGCAGAGAACAGGCACACCCTGCCAGCGTCTTCCATCTCGCTGACTGGCCCACTCTCCCTCCACGGGCATGGTGGAGCATCTGAGCATCTGAGGTGTCTGCCTGACACCTCCCTCCCCTGGGGCCCCTTTTTTGCCAAACCCTGTCAATTTTACCTCTTAGAGAACATTTCAGTCCTGCCTCCCATGTCTCTCTTTCGTCACTGTCCCCTCCTTCAAGCTGCCACCATCCCTCCTCTGGGGCCCAGAAGTGGCCTCTAAATTAGATTCCTCACATCTATGCCTGCCCCCTTCCCATCTGTTCTCCATTCTGCAAACAAAATGATCTTTAAAAAAAATACAATTTTGATTATGTATTTTCTGTCCTCAAATTCCTTCAGCGTCTTCTTACTGCGATCCAGATGAGGAATAAAATTCTTTGTATGGCCTCTGAGCCCCCACAAGGCCCCCCATTTGCCAGCTCCAGCCAGGCTGGCCTCCCCCCACCCCGCCTCAGTGCCTTCCAGGCTGTCCTGCTGTTTTCCCCCCACTTTTGCCTACTTATCATCCTCTGTGGATAGTGGTTAAGTGTGTTGTACCTGCAAGCAGAAGGTCTGGCTTCACATCCCCAGCTCCAACACTTTTTTTTAAAACTGTGTGGATTTGAGCAATTTACAAAAGCCCTCCACATTTCAGTCTCCTCATCTGTAAAAGGAGGTGATAATAGCACCTGCAGCTGCAGGAATCAATGAGACGGTGCCTGTAGAGCACTTAGTGCCAGGCACATTGGGGGCACTCAGAACTGTCACTCGTCATCGCAACACATCAGTCCAAGCATCCGTCCTCAGGGAGGTCATCCCTGGAGTGGCCCCCACCTCCCCCCACCCCCGGTCAGGTCAGTGTTCTCATAGCTCCTGTTCCTTCCTTTCACAGCACAGTGTGGATTTGCCTGCCTTCTGCTCTAGACCATGAGCTCAGGGTAGAAACATTGCCTGTTTGCTCACCATTCTATGCCCAGAACCCAGCAAGTTTCTCAAAATAAATGTTACCTGTTTTGGTGCAGTCTGGAGGGTGTGGGTACAGGGTATGCCATGGCTTTCTGTCACCACAGATGGAGTTGGAGAGTTGGGAGACTAGAAAACATACACCTAGACCATCCTGGGGAGGCCTTGCAGTGGGTGATATCGTAGGAACGGTCTGCCCATCTCTAGCGAGCTCTGAGGAGAGGCAGTGAATCAGCCCCAGTGTCCCCTGGAACGCTGTGAAGCTCCACTCGGTGCCTCCAGGGCCTGAGGACTTCCGAGCATGGCCCTCAGCATCGCTGCAGGGGCCCCGCTGCAGAGCACAGCCCTTCCCAAGCTCGTTAACTTCCCAGCCTTAGTCGGGGGCACCCGACATGTCTAGCCTAGAGGGTGTGTCATGTCGATTCCCACTTCTCCATTACAGAGCACAAACAGGTGTTTGCACTGCAACAATGCATCACTTTGAGTCTTAGACACCTCTGTTGCCTCACTGTCAGACACAGGTGTGGCACAGAGCAGGCTCCTTATAGGAATAGCTGAGTGCTCTCTCTTGGAGCCCAGGACAGGTTCTCAAGCACTCTCATTATCCCATTTTGCAGATAAGGAACTGAGGCTTTGGAATCCCAGGTCTCACGGCTCCTTTGTGGTAGACACAGGGTTTGAATCCAAGCAGCCTGACCCCACACCCTTGACTTAACATCTGGCTAATTTGGTGCTTCCTGGACTTATTTTTAGATAGGACTATTGAGGGGTGGGCAGGCTGGCACAGGTCTGTGCCATCTCCCGGGGCCCAAGTGTCTAGGAGGGGGCTCTAGAAACTAACTATGTAGCATATCAATACTAACTGTGTTAAGGGTTTTAGCTAGTCTGCCCCTGCTGGTGAAAATGTTTCACCAGGGTCTAAACCGGATTTTTGGCTACTCTGTCTATGAACAAGTAGAGGAGCAAAGCTCAAAAGGTCAGGAAAACCCGGGTATATAGTTTGGGTGGGTCTCTTCCCTTCTCTGGGCTTCCTCTTCATGGTCATGAGACACAGGTGGATGAGATGGCCTTTCGGGTCTCCTCTCACAGTCTCCGCTTCCACAGAGGAGAAGCCTACTTAAGCTGAAGCTTAGGTAACTGAGCAGCTGGCACATGGTCAGCCCTCAGAGTAATTAAAAGGGCGCCTCAGGCATCTGGGCTTGCCAATCATATCTCGGCCCATCCCCATCATTTCCTAACACTTGATGAGGCATGTGCGCTGTCATAAGGTGTCTGATTAATAAGAAAGGGTTTCAGGACTCAGTCCCAAATGGAGAGCGTGGAACCCCTGAGAGGAAGAGTCCAGAATGTCACTGAAGGGAACAGTGAGAAAGCATAACACAAAAGGAAACAAGACCTATCTCACTCGAATATAGATGAACATTCTAGACAAAATGCCAGCAACATGAATTCAACAGTATATTAAAAGAAGAATTTACCACCACCAAGTGGGGTTTGCCCAAAGAATGTGAATCTGTTCTAAAATGAGTAAATCTGTTTATAGAACATTGATGGGTCAAATAAGAGAAACCATATGACTATCTCAACAGGAGTGGAAAAATCATTTACGAAGACTCAACCTCAATTCCTAGAGGAGACATTCTCTGAAGTACTAGGAATAGATGCACAAATGGACATTTGTAGGGGGTTATGGAGGGAGGGCACTCCACATCAGAGCCCCTTCCCTAGGTTTGGGAAGTTCCCCACAGTCTGAGTTTTGATGGGAGGCAGAGTGACTTCCTGCTATAGAAATGGGGAAAACAGATGTTTGCTGTTCTGGGCATGGGTCCCACCCTTGCAACAGCCATGAGGCACTTGGCCCCAGCTCAGATGGTGGCGCAAAGATAGGCACAGACATTTTTTTTTCTTTTTTAATTTTAGCTTTTTGGAGAGCAGAGAATTTTTTGTGTGGTTCCCGTAATCGCAGCAGCATCGGTTTGCAAGACCAGCAGCAGCAATAGCGCAGGTCACTGCCCCCGGGTTCCAGGGGCCGCCGTGCTGACGTGTCTAGCTGTGGGAGCTCACATCCCCACCTGGCAGCAGCCACTCCTCCCTGCTCTACATCGTGACCTGAGCTTGGCACAAGACGCCTGGGCTCCCTTTGTTCCTGGCCTTCTGGTGATTCTTTGAGCTACCCAGGATCTTCTTAATAAATTCCTTTTCTGCTTTACTCATCCAGAATCAATTTCTGTTATTGGTAGCTAAAAAATCTCAATGATACAGAAGGGTGTGTCCTTAACATAAAAAACAATGTGTTTGTTTTTTCCAAACTTGTGGTCCCCCCCAAAAATAACCATAAAACTTATATTCTAAAACAAAGAACAAAACAAGGATTATAGCTAAGACTATGATTACTTTTTTGTCTATCCATCCATGCCTTTTTTTTTAAAGGTTTGTTAAAGTACAATTGAATACACTAAAATTTATCCTTTTAAAGTGCATACTTTGATGGGTTGTACAAAATATGTATAGTCACTTAAGCACCGTGGGATTCAATACACATATAAACTATTTCTGTTACCCCCCAAAGTTCCCTCAAGCTCCCTTAAATTTAACTCCCTCTCCTAACCCAGCCCTGGAAACCATTGATCTGATTTCTTTCTCCATCATTTGGCCTCCTCTGGAATGTCATGTAATGAAATCACACCGTAGCCTTTGGTGTCTTTCTTCTTTCACTCAGCATAGGGCTTGTGAGATTCACCCATATTGGTGCATGAGCACCATTCCGCTGCATAAATGTACCGGAATTTGTCTATCCACTCAATGACATTGGGGTTGTTTTCAGTTTCAGACTGTTATGAATAAAGCTTCTATAAACATTTTTGTAAAGGTTTTTACATAAACATGTTTGTTTTTATTGGGTAAATATCTAAGAGTAGGATGCTGGGTCATGTTAAGAGTTTAACTTTGTAAGAAACTGCCAAACTACCTTCCCAAGTGCTGTCCTGTTTTGCATTCCCACTAATGTGCTATGGGACTTGCAGTTTGTCTTCATTCTCAGCAGAACATGGTATTATCAGTCTTTTAATTTTAGCTGTCTAGTAGATGTACAGTAGTATCTTGGTTTGATTTACTTTTTATTTCTTTAATAACTGATGATGTTGAGCGTATTTTCATGTGTCTATTTGCCACCAATATATCTTTTTTGGTGAGGCATCTGTTCAAACTGTTCATCTATTTTCTTATTTAGTTGTTTATCTTCTCATTATTGAGATTTCTTTACATATTTTGAATATAAGTTCTTTAGCAGATTTTTGTTTTGCAAATATTTTCTCACTGGGAGTTGTCTTTTCATTTTCTGAAGAGTATCTGAAGGAAGGAAGAAAAGAAGGGGAAGGGATGAGTCAAAGAACATGTACAAGTGCCTCACGGACGTGGACAATGGAGAGAGGAGGGACTGTGGGAGGGAAAGTGGGCTGATAGGGGGGGCGAAAGGGGAAAAACTGGGACACCTGTAATAGAATAAGCAACAAAAATAAAGTAGAAAAGATAAAATAAAAAAGAGTGTCTTTCAAAGAGCATCTTTCAAAGAGCAAAAGTTTGATTGTCATAAGGTTTAATTTTAAATTTTTTTCCTCTATGATTCATGCTTTATGTGTCCTATCCAGAAAATTAATGCCTAATCCAAGAACACAAAGCATTTTTTTCCTTATGCTTGCTTCTAAAAATTTTATAGTTTTGACTTTTACATTTGAGTCTATGATTCATTTGAGTTAAATTTTGTATACAGGGTAAGAAAGGGTTCATTTTTGCATATAAACATAAAAATTTCCCAAAATAGTAGTTTAATATAACAAAGTTCTGCAAGTTCTGGTTGGCATAATAAAATACAAACATAAAGTCAGGGCACATGCCTGAGTTGCAGGCCACAGCCCCCAGCAAGCGCACACTGATGCTTCTCTCTCTCTCTTTCTCCCTCCCTTCCCTCTCTAAAAATAAATAAATAAAATCTTGAAAAAAAAATACAAACGTAAGAGATAAAATTATTGGAAAGGAGGAGAAAAACCACTATTATTTACAGTCAGTATGATTTCATACCCCCAAACCTCGAGAGAATCCATTGAAAACACATAGAATTAATAAGGAGAATTCAATAAAATGATTCATTACAGAATAAATATGCAAAACCAATAATTCTCTATATAACAGCAGTAATCATTTAAAGGGTATAATAGAAAAATAAAGAATCCTGTGCACAATAGTACAAAAGACATAAATGCCTACAACTAATCTTTTTTTGTGTGGTATGTTTATTTTTTTATTTTTTCAATTACAGTTTACTTTCAATATTATTTTATATTGGTTTCAGGTGTACAGCATAGTGGTTAGACAATCATATATTTTACAAAGTGTTCCCCTCAATATTTCCACTACCCACCTGGCACATACATAGTTATTGCAATATTATTAACTGTATTCCCTGTGCTGTACTTTACGTCCCTGTGACTATTCTGTAACTACCAGTCTGTACTTCTTAATCCCTTTACCTTTCTCATCTATTCCCCCAAACCCTCTCTCCTCTGGCAACCTCCAGTCTGCTGTCTGTGTCTATGAGTCTGTTTCAATTTTGTGTGTTTATTTTGTTCTTGAGATTCCATATACAAGTGAAATCTCTGTCTGACTTATTTTACTGAGCATAATACCCTCTAGGTGTATCCATGCTGTTGCAAATGGTAGAATTCCATTCTTTTTTATGGCTAAATAATATTCCATTCCATATAGGACATCTTTTCTATCCACTCATCTATTGATGGGTACTTGGTTTGCTTGGTTGGCTATTGTAAATAATGCTGCAATGAGCATAGGGGTGCACAGATTCTTTCAAATTTGTGTACTGGGTTTCTTTGTATAAATACCCAGAAGTGGAATCACTGGGTTATGAGGCAGTTTTGTTTTTAATTTTCTGAAGGCTCTCCAGACTGTTTCCTGCAGTGGCTGCACCAATCTGCATTCCCACCAACAGTGCAAGAGGGTTCCCTTTCTCCACATCTTGCCAACAATCGCCATTTGTTGATTTATTGATGATAGCCATTCGGACAGGCATGAGGTAATATCTCATTGTGGTTTTAATTTGTATTTCTCTGATGATTAGACCTACAACTAACAAGTAAAGTGCAGGGGCTATGTAATGAAAATCAGAAAGCCTTACCGAGGACATGAAAAAAGATAACTAAATATAGATACACCAATTTCTTAGATGGAAAAACTCTGTAGTCTAATGATATTAATTTTTCCACCCTAACTGGTATGACTCAGTTGGCTGGGCATTGTTGCACAAACGGAAAGGCCACTGGTTTGATTTTCGATCAGGGCACGGGCCTGGGTTGTGGGTTTGGTCCCTGGTGTGGGGTGGACCAAAGGCAACCAATCTATGTTTCTCTCCCTCTCTTTCTCCTTCCTTTCCTCTCTCTCTAAAATAAATAAATAGCCCTGGCTGGTGTAGCTCAGTGGATTGAGGGCAGGCCTGTGAACCAAAAGGTCACTGGTTCAATTGCCAGGCAGGGAACCTGCCTGGGCTGTGGGCCAGGTCCCAGGCGGAGGCGTGCAAGAGGCAACCCATCGACGTTTTTCTCACACATCAGTGTTTCTCTCCTTCTCCTTCTCCCTGAAAATAAATAAATAAATAAAATCTTAAAAATAAATAAAATTTTAAAGATATTAATTTTCCTAAATGAATTTATAGTATTGGAGGGTTTGGGGAATATGACAAATAGTTCTAAAATTTATCTAGAAGAGTGAACAGGAAAGAGTAACTGATTCTTTAGAAGATATTATAATTCTGATGTGTAAGGACCCAAAATCAAATAAATAGATGGATCACTATGCTAGAATAGGATAAATTAGTCTGAAGCCGAACCTGATACATATTAAAACTTGGCGTCTAATAACTGAAGCATCATTAATCAGTTGGGATCAAGATACACTGCAGCGTAGCAAGAATGGAAAAAAGAAAACCAATCCAGAGGCTACGAGACTAGTCCAAGAGAAATATGATGGCAGACAAGCTCCCTGGGCTCCTAAGCCAGGCAGCTCCACAGCCGCCAGGCAAGCAGGGACACCCTCGGGAGAGCGGGGGTTTGTGGGCTGGTGCACAGGTGTGCAGAGGAGTCAGGCACATCCAGGGCCCTCTGCTGACAAAGCTTAACATCATGCCAGCTGGCAAAGGCAAAAGATTGTAAAGGGTTCTTATTACTCTCCACAGTTCAGGCAACAAACAGAGTTTGGAACTGATAGGTAACACGTTGATCACCGACATAGGATGTAAGTGCCAAACCACACTCTTCAAACACAGTTAGGGTCTTGGCTCTGGACACATTTACTGACATCCCAATGGCCAAAGTAAGTCGCCTAACCAAGTCCAATATCAATGGCGGGGAGTGGGGTGTAATATACTCGGAGGAGGGAGGGGAGTGAACATTCACTGAACAATAATCCACACATCACAGAGGTAGTACTGGTAGGACATCCCAAAGGATGGAAAGGGAAAAAAAAGAAAAGTGATGACTCTTAGAGTTTGGACATGAACAGCTGAGTGATGTTGATGCTATTTGCTAATATAGGAAGGACCAGAAGATGACCAGGTTGCTCGGTAAAAGCAAGAGTTTGAACTTCTTAAATGCTGGCATCTAAGAGGAGATGTCAAATAGGCAGCTAGACATGAGTCCAGGGCTCAAGAGAAAGGTCACATCTAGAGAACTAAGCCTGATAATCACCCACTTACAGGAAGCATTTTATGCTGCGGGTCTGCTTGAGGATCCCTGGGGAGAGAGTGCAGCTGGAGCAGAGAAACTGTCCAAGGCTGGAGCCCTGGACACTCCCACATTTAGGTAACAGGCAGGGAGAAAGATTCAGTGGGGGAACTGCAAAGGAGCTGCTGGTATTGTGGAAGGAAACCAGGAAAGTGTGGTGTCACAGGACCAAGAGGGAACAGTGTTTGAAGTGGGACGCAGTGCCGAAAGAAGCAAAAGGTTACTGGGAATTTGAATAAGCTGAGAACAGAGAGGAAGGCTGTTTGTGACCTTGGCAAGAGCTATTTAGGGGGCCAATTCTAAGAAGAAGTACTGTGCCAGTGCTGGAGATAAAAAGATGAATAAGATACATTTGTTGCCCTTTCGGAAAACACTGCCTGGCAGGGAAAGCAGGTGTACAAATAAATCATGGCAATACGGTATGATAAATCTTATAATAGAATAACATTTTCCTAATGTGTTCCACTGGACACCACTATTAGAGGGAGATGTTAATCAGTGCTGTAACACCACAGTGTTCCAAACCCAAGCACACCTGGGGAACGCTGCACACTGAACCCCACCTTGGACTCACAGTGCCAACGGCAGGACTGTCGGCTCTACACGCAGGTCTTAGGATCCAATGCATTACACCTTGGGTTCCTGTCTGCACACCCAGGTCTTGTCTGGCATCCCCCCAAAATTACAGAAAAAACAAAGCCACAGGGGGAGGGAAATAATGCTGAAGAGCAGCCTCTGGCAGTGTGACTCGAAAGCAGAGTTCTCTCAGCAGTGGTGCAGAGGAAGGATTTCCCTGGGATGCGCCCTGGATCCTGTGGCAGAGCAGCAGGGGACAGCAGGAATGACTGTCTCAGGACCCCCGATGGTCCTGTACCACAGGACACAGCTCATTGACCTCCCAGCTGAGTCCGTGGATCTGCATTCCTGGGGCAACCGCTCACACACTGCAGCAGAATTGAGAGGTCTGGCTTTCAATTAATTTGGCAATTTCCCCAGAGGTGGGAAAAATTAAATCACCAGCTGGTTCCCCAGTAGTTTCAGGTTTTCTTCATTTTTTCCCCAGACAGCTAAGGCCCGAGAGGCAGCAGAGACCCCATTAATACTTTGTTGCACATAATGCATGCTGATGAACAAAAATCAAGTCATTAGCGGGATTCCCAGGTGTTTTATGAAGCCTCCTACCTCAAGGCAGGTAGGGAGTGGCAAGGAGCATGAAATAGTGGGGTTGTCACTCACACCCACTGAGGGGGAACAAGAGGAAGCCCTGATCTGGCAGAGCAGCGGCATGACCCAAAGGAGCCCACCAGGAGTTTGGAAGATGCAGGTTGTGATGCTCAGAGGACAAGGCAAAGCCAGGCACAGTGGGAGCAGGGGCCAGTCCCTGGCGGGTGGGCTGCAACAGCAGTCCAGACAGCAGAAGGCACTTCAGCAGTGAGGTTCTGAGTGATGGCTCAGTCACAGCACAGCTCCACCCAATGTCTAGGGGTAAAGCAAGGGGCAGCCAACCCTGGAGAGGAGTATTGGGCAGGGGGAGTTGAGAGTGAAAGACCAGAGCTCAGCACAGGGAAACTGAGGCAGAAGTCTGGACCTATGGGCTGAGATAATATGATGAGGGTAGGAATATGAAAGTAGAGTTGTTTATTTTTTTCTCAGCAAGTTGACCCTGAGAAAATGGTCAGTAACTCCTTGTCCTGATCAGGGTTGGAGAACCCGGGTCTGCCCTTAGGGCTTCCATCGTTCTAGCTGGGGGAGGTGAGGCCCGCCAGGAAGTGGAGCCAAAGCACCTCCAACACAAGGAGACCACGAGGAGAAATAGCCCACCTTCCCCTCATCCTTCTCCTCCACACTTTCAACAACCCTCCTGAACATGGATCTTTGGCTTAAAGCGTCGTGTGAGTCACCTTTCTAAGGGGCCAAGGGGAAGGGACTGTTTTATTTGGAGCTGCTTTTGTTGCAACAAATCAAATGTCAGTCCAACTGGCTCAGGAACAGAGATGGGTTTATTGCAGTGACACAGAGAGAGCTGAGACCAGACGGGCACGACAGAGGCACAGTCAGGCCCCTGCGAATATCTTGGTCTCTCTAAGGCCACGTGGTCTTTCTAATTCTGTTTCTACTTAAGCGGCTTCCTCTGCTTATACATACTGTACTTGGCCTGCTGTGGCAGTTATTAGTCCTGACTCTAGATGACTTTATTTTTTTAGTCTAAAGAAACTACCATCAACTGGCTACAGTCCCTGTACAATTTCATCCAGATTCTTTAGAATGGAATCACTGGCTGGTAAAAGGCAAGTCAATGGGCCAATATAGGTCATTAACCAGAAAACACATCAGTATTCACCGACTATTGCCATGCCAAGGAGGGTGAGTCATATCATTCTTTCACTGTCCCTTCCAGGGCATGTGAGCAGGGCAGATATTGAAGCCCAGATAATAAGGGATTGTACAGATGATCCCACACTATCAGAGATGCAGCCTTGTTGAAAGAATACATAGCAAAGCAGATGTGGCAGGCCTGAATGGTGGTCCCCCACGGATGTCCACATCCTAATCCTGGGAACCTGTTGAAGTGTTTACCTTACATGGCAGCACGGACTTGCAGATGTGAATAAGGATCTTGAGATGGGGTGATCATGCTGGGTCATCATGGTGAGCAGTGTAATCACAAGAGTTCTTGGAAGAGGGAGGCGGGCGGTCAAAGACAGCGTGGGAGATGACGCAACAGAAACAGTGGGAGAGGAGACTGGAGTGACATGAGGGACAGGTCACAAGCTACGGGAATGCGGGCAGCCTCTAGAAGCTAAAAAACAATGCAGGGAAATGGACTCTCTACTGAAGCATCCAGAAGGAACACAGCCCCACCTACATTTTGATTATAGACTTCTGAACTCCTGAACTCCAAGAGAATAAATTTGTGTGGTCTTAAGCCACCAAGTTCCTGTTATTTTTTTTACAGCAGCCGTAGGAAACTAATGCAGCCAGGAACCCCGAGATGCCATCATCCCATCTCTTCGTGCACTCCAGCCTCTCCCAGAGCAGCAGACCTGTAGCGCACTATCGTTTGGGAAGCAACTGGAACTTGAGTAACTGCCACTCCACTGTGGACACCTTGAATGTACTCTTTCCCTAACTGAAGGTTTCATCGAGCTGGTTCATCAATATCTAATAATATTCCTATTGGTCATACTAATGCAGGATCCTTGAGGGGTTTCATGCCAACACCCCTTGGTGGGAGTGTCTTCCCTCTGGTCCAACACCAAGGGCCCTGGTCCAGTCAGCCGTGGCCAGGATGGCAAGACAGCCGTCAAGTAGCACAAATCTGCATACACAAAATGTTATTAGGGAGAGAATAGGTCTGAGCTATGTGTGGCAGTCACCTGAAGACACCTCCTACAGCCGATAGGGTTAAACAGAGAAGTGTAGGAAACAATTTGGAGGTTTTAAAAGAAGGAAGGTCCTTTCCACCCTATTTTACCAACTGTAATGCTGCCGCTTGAATTGTCAGAAGCTTTACAACTAAAGACGTGACCGTCCTTTCTTTGGGGCCCTTTGATCTCAGGCGCCCGGTCCCCTAGAGCCCACACTGAAGGCAGTCCTTCTTCCTCCACAGGCCAGAGGGGACCGCTCCTCCTGTACTTCCCACCTTGCCCTTGACCCCGCAGGTTGGTTTGAAGGACAGCACAGGCTCACTGCCTGCCCAGGAGCAGTGTTTTTAGGAGTTTAGAGAAAAGAAAAAAGAGTCTGTTGAAGCCAAGTTCAGGTTCTAGGAGTGAAAAGAGATGTGTTGCTTGAGCTTCTGGAAATCAGGATGGCTTAAGAAGTCAGCGAGTCATTTAAATTATTGCCTTTGGGACTGGAAGGAACCCAAACAATTAGAGGTGTAAAGGCACAGGATTCATGCTTGATAGGTGTTGATGCCTCCCTAAAACCAGGTCTCTGGGCCCACTGGAGCCTGACCTCATTTTAAATTGCTGAAAAATGCATGTAATAAGCTCCTTCTGACAACTCCTTGACAATTCAGTTTGGGTCAGCTTTTTTTCCTATAGGATTTATTTTATTTATTACTATTATTTTTCGTTATTGATGTTTTCCTCTTATAATATACTACCTCTTATTAAACAATTGGACATCCCAGATCAGACTATCTAGAAATAAACTGGTGCTTTTCTGTAGTATTTCTTAAAAGGCAAGAATTTTTTTAACTCATTATTTACCTTTTTATGTACTTTCAATGACTCAGCAGTTCCCTCAGTTTTTTTAACCTGAATCTTCAATTAGCTTCCCCAGTTCCTACTATTAATTTAAAACCTTTAAGTTGTTTTAAATTTTATTGAAAGTATCATACTTATCTTTTATGATTCCTTCAATAAAAATTAAATAATGAATTATATATTTTTAAATATACATTTACATAGTAGATATATTTACCCAAAAAGGCAAAGTTAATCTGCCATATCATACCTTTTATTGTCAGGGGAAAAAAGTAATTATCTGGTATCTAGCATAGCATGTGCAGTCCCTCACAGAAGGTCCCTTGGAGCAGGGTTATGACAGGGTCAACCTTACCTAGAGAATGAGAGATCAGTTCCATGGGCCATGGCCTCCCTCCTGCAAGGTCTGGCCTCCTCATCATGTCCCAGGTCCATTGTGACGCTCTCAGTAGAGTGTGGGGAGAGCAGCAGAAAGTCTGCAGAGAATTGGGCAGGAAGAGGACCTCAGCGCATGGGATTGTGGGGGAAACAGAGCCAGGCTCTCTGGGCACCTCCATTGCCCCCTCATCTCTGTGGAGATCACCTTTCTGCCCCCATGTGGGCACAGCCCCAGGCCTGCCCTCCTGCCAACAGCATCCTGAAGGCAAGCTGGATAAACCCTTAGGCTGTCACGAGACCCGGAAGCTGCGTGTCCTGGGGCCAACACAGGAAGAATAAGCAGGTGTGGTTTCGGAAGGCCCAGCATCTCTGCCTCACACCCAGGCCCTGCCTCCTGCTGAGGCAGCTCTGTGAAGTCGGCGTGTCCAGACTGGGGATGATGTGCTGAGTCAGGGTGCCAGCAGCTCACCAGGCTACCCACCTCTTCATTAGGCCTGGATATGCCCTGTCCACAGACACAGGACCTGGAGGACTGGGAACCATTCCCAAGCCACCTTGGACCGCCACCACCTCCCAGAGGCTTTGCAGGGCCTCAGATCACCTGGTTTAAGGAGCCGTCAGGAAACTCTGCAAAGGGCTTAGCGATAACAAGGAGTAAATTGCTCATCATAGTTCGAATTGCGCCTACTTGCCCGCCTTCCCAAGTGTATTTGCTTCATCAAAAAAAATGAAGCTCTCAGGGGGTAAAGTGAGCAGTAAAAGTGGGGTCACAGGACAGAGAGCCCCGCCTTGTTCCCCTAAAATGAGAAAATATCTGGTCCTGCCCACAAGGCTCCCATGGGCCCTTGGCACCCAAGAAAGAGGGTTCAATGCCTGACTGGAGGAAATGTTGCCCTTAGGTGCTGTAGCTGGGGCTCAGGGAGCTTTGTGTTGAGAGGTGGGGTGTCGGGGCCCTGTGGCACTTCCATAGTCACAGGTCTCCACTCGCTATTTTCAAACACTTTAAGCTCCTCAAGCAACTGCATGTTTTCGTGAGTAACCCCCCCACCATAAAACTAAATGAAGCTACGAGCTTTAATTTATATCAACTCAATACTCATACCAACTATGCTATCACTTATGGATCAGAAGATCTGATTGGCAGTTATATCTGGTTTTAAAGAACAAAACTGTACAAGTAAATTTGTTATCAGCAAGTGAAAAGTACATGGTAGCTAGATTTTCCAAAACAGGAAGTTCAAGGGAGGAAACAACACGAGGGTGCCCACGGTGGTGGGAAGGCTGGGAGCCCTGAAATAAGGACACCAGGGCAGGGGTGGGAGCTCAGGAAAGGTGGCTGGATTGGGTGCAGCCTGTCCCAGCAAAAGGCCGTACATTTCATTGTAGTAGATACAGTGTGCATATACGAGGGGACTCTGGGCCATTGCCTGGCTATGTGACCTCGGGCAAGTCCCTTTCCTTGCTGGGTCTGTTTGCACGCCTGTGCCGTGAAGGGCTTAGGCTTGTCTGATTCCCCCTCCCAGGCCCAGGGCTCTGGACCCGGCCTGGAGGAAGGGGTATGCAGAATATGCCACCTCAGGTGCCGCCACTTCAAGGCTGTGTGGCCCTGAGCAAGCTGCTCTACCTCTCCAAGCACACTGCTCTGCCTTTCTGAGCCTCATGTTTCCGTTAATACTGGTGCCTACCTCTCAGTACTTGATTAAGTCTCCAGGATTGTTCCAGCTGCTGATTTTATTGCCACTTCTAACCCACGTTGAATGCTGACCCCTGGCTTGGATTTAGGGCTGTGGCACAGACAGTCAGCTGAGCCCCAAGACCCGTGACCACCTCCATGCCACGGTTCTCCGCCTCCTCTCAGGGCTGGTCCAGCTTGGCTCTCAGCTTTCGCATCTCAGTGCCTCTTTGCTGTTTGCTTTTCAACCTGACCGTTACCGAAGCCCGACACGAGTCCTGGCAGAAGGAATCAGTAAAAACCCTGAACAGATGTGTCTCAGCTGCAGCATAAAAGGCAGCACTAATCCACTCCCTCCCCTCGAAGAAACATGCCTTGCCATCCGAGCCAGGCCAGAGGTGGTTTCCTGAAATCAGAAGTTTTCCAAACACCAGGTAAAGGATTTCAACTGTCCTGCAATGAAACACAGGCTTAAGACAGAATACTGCGATCCTTGGAAGGTGGGTGGAAGGGAAAGCTGCCCCTTCTCTGTTAAAAGAAGTGGAAACTTTAGAGGACCACAGAGGGGAAAAAAGAAAAGAAATCTTCAAGTGAAAAATAGTAATTCCTATAGTAGAAGCCTCTGTTAAGGTAAATCTCTTGCCGTCGACGGACAACCTCGATGCATGTGGGGTTTGGCTCTGGCTGAGAGTGAGAAGATGGTGAAGCGAAACATGACTCAGAGGTGGTGGCTGATGAGTCCTGTGAAGGGGACAGGCCTTTAAAGAGGTTGTGGCTAATGAGGCCTTGCGTCCAGGGGAGGCTGTTTCAGAGGGAGGCAGGAGGCCTCCAACACGGGCCCCAGGTATCCCCACCTCCTGGTGTTCACACCCTTATGGAATCCGTCCCCTGGAGTGTGGGTTGCTGATGAACAGTGGTGGGATATCATTTCTGGTGTTAGGTTACGAAAGCACTCTGGCTTCCATCTTGCTCATCCTCTGGTGCTCTCTCGCTTGCTTGCTCGGAGGGAAGCAGGCTGCCATGTTGTGAGAGACCCACATGCAAGGACTGAGGGTGGTCTCCTGCCAACAGCCAGCTGATAGCCCCCAGTCCACCAGCCCTTGGGGAATTGAATCCGGGCAACATCCATAGGAGTGGGCTTGGAAGGGGATACCCGCCCAGATAAAATTGCAGCCCTGGCTGGCCCAGAGTTGAGTCGTGTGCTTTACACAGTTTATGTCAAATTCATACTGTGAGGTAGATGTTAGTACCTCCATTGTGCAGATGAGGAAACCAAGATAGGTTAAAACGTGCCAAATGGCACGTGACAAGTGAGTTGAACAATGGGGGTCTGAACCCAGGACTGACTAATGTCAAAGCCCACATTCTGACTATTTCAGAAATGCACTGTGTTTATTTTCCACATCTCCAGTGGAATTTAGAAATAAAATGGGATAGTTGTTCAATTATCCAACCAATAAGCACTAGGAGACAGCAAGAACTGAGACTGGAGCACCGTGCTAACCAAGGCCACACCTTCCCCGGGCAGGAGACAGACACAACAGCATCAGAAGCTGATCCAAACCTGTGACATAGCCTTGGGGCAGAATTCTCCACTTGCACAGTGATCTAGTTTCTTTATTTTCTTTTTAAAGTTAAAGACAATAGCTGAATCTGATGCCAATATGGGCCAAGTACTACTAAGAACTTTACAAGTTCTAACTCACTCAGGCAACACTATGAGGAAGTTACTGTTATAGTCATGCAACTTACAGATGGGGAAACTGAGGCACAGAGAGGTTAAATAACTTGCTCCAAGTCATTCAGCTGTAAGAGCACAGACAGGATTTAAACCCAGACTGTCTGGCTCCCGATTTTCATGCAAGGCCGTCAGCAGGCAGCTCTCTGGGCCCTGGGCTGCCATGTGGCCTGGGCTCCAGGCAATGTCCACCTCCTTTACTGACTGGGCATAGCTGTCCTGGGTTTCAGCCCCCCAGCTTCTGGATCCCGCTCTCACCTATGACTTCCACTATTCAATCCCTGACTCCAGTTCCCTGCGTTGACTCCATATGTCCTGACTCCTGTGCTGCCCACGCCTGCACCCTGGCCCAGGCCTGCTCCTGGCCTGGCTCCCCACTCACCCTCCATCCACCATCCTGAGGCTGTGCCCATCGCTATGCTGCCCCAAGAACATGACCAGCCCCTGGGACAAGCCAGGGTCAATTTTGTTATAAACGGTCCCAATTCTGGGGATATTATGTGAAGAGAGACTATTTCCAACCAAGGAAAACAGCAATACAGAGGCAGGAAGAGCATTACTGTGTGGATAAAAAGATGATATATGAAAATGAACCCAACAGAGCCAAGAAGTTAGATTAAGGTTACAGACCGATCTGGTAGGGAAGATAATAGAAGCTGTTATAGATCTCTAGGGCACGATGAGAAAGCAAATCTGCCCATGTTTATGCAGATAACAGAGGCTGTTAAAGAGGCCATAACATTGATCATATGGGGTCTGAATAGCCCTGCAGTGGACTGGAGTAAGAATTACAGGGTGGCAGGGAGGAGGGGCCAAGTGCTGGCAGAGATGCAAGGCCCTTCTCCAGGACACTTTGTCGGGCAATCGGGAAGATCGTGGGCCCTTTGGGCGGCCATCCAAAAAGCTGAATGCAATGAGGGATGAAGAGATGGGGCTACAGAGCTAAAAGCAGCATTTCAAACAAGTCTCATTTCACTTTAGGCTTCCCATCTGTGGTGACTTTAAAAATATAGTTCCCAAGTTGTCTGTCGCATCTGGTAAACAGGGTCTGTGGGCAGACACCTGCCCACCAGTGAGAATTCAGAATGGCATTTCCCGGTGGGGCCTTGTGGTTTAGAGATCGGTCAGTAAGGAAGACAGGCTCACAGAATCCCAGTATAACAGAGCTGGGAGGTCCTTAAAGATGATGTAAGCTGCCCACAGAGGGTGGGTGACATACTCAAGGTCGCACAGCTGGTAAGGAAGGGTCTAGAACTCCAGAGACCTGAGTCCCTGCTGAGGGCTACAGCGTTCCCTGGGGTGAGTGAAATGGAAGTCTTTGAAAGTGTCTCCTTGAAGGAAGTGTAGAATGAGAGGCATGATGGTTGCCATAAAGGAAACAAGGAGGAAATGAATGAAGATGATAAGTTCAGATCTGACTTCTCTTAGGAAAAAAAATTCTAATAATTATTATCCCTCCTTAGTTTAAAGAAAGTAACAAAACTACAGGGATTGCCACATTAGGTTTACAGTTGTGAGTATGCAAAACACAGACTTCATTCTTGTATTGTTATTATTTATTATTGTATTATTTACTTGTATTACAACTATAAACCTACTTTGCCCCCCCCCTTTGTAAAGGCAAAACTAGACAGAAGAAGCAGGTGATTTCCACAGAAGTCAACCACCCAGGCGAACTTGCCCCACCCATTGATCACACTTCGGGGAGCTGTGAAAGCTAACAGCAAACGCGGTACCTGTCCCAGGTAACTGTCTCAGAGCCTCCTCACTTCCTCTGTGTCCAGTGTGCCTGCTCTTGTCTCCCTGGCCCCCCAGATTTCTGAGTCTATGCCCCAGTTTTGACGTTTCTTCTGGCCTCATCAGATGAGTCACTGAATCTGCCTCCCCTTGGACCTCAGCTTTCTGCGTAGCTCTGAGCTCTGTCTCATTTAACATCTCCCACTGTCCTACTGAGAGGCTCCGTTCTCTAGATGCGGCCCCAGGGAGGCCCATAGGCCAGGCTAGCCCCTAGTCCTCTCAAGTAGAAAGAATTTAGACACTTTGTCTCAAAACCTAAGTTTTCACGTAGGGGTGAGGGATGAGGTCATGACAACTCTAGAGCTGTGAGAGGAAGTGAGAAAAATCACAGAGCTGGCTGAGAGGCCGGGGCTGCTGATGGCAAACGTGTGGTGGCGGGGCCACGATGGGGGGGGGGGT